>VZUI01033173.1:0-32220 GCA_013401135.1 Cettia cetti
CTCTTCTCTTCTCTTCTCTTCTCTTCTCTTCTCTTCTCTTCTCTTCTCTTCTCTTCTCTTCTCTTCTCCTTTTCTCTCCTACAAATGATCTGCCATTTATTCAAACCCATAATATAAGAAATAGCTCAGTTTTCACATCAGAAAACAGGAGATTTTTTTCATTAAGTGCATTTTGTCAGCAATGGTAGTGTGGAAGGATGTGGGGAATTTTCTGTCTCCTCTCAGCACCCCTTTGGCAAATGGAAAGCATGAGATGGCATAAAATAATGGATATCTAAATGACAGTGGAGATGCTCGAGAAAAGGAGTTCACAACTGAAAATGTGCTGTTACAAATGAAAATTTGGTACTGGCAAACTTCATCAAACAAATAAAGTTAAATTACCTCCAATTCCCTCCTAGCATCCCTGCTGGATGTAATAAATCATTGTTCAGCTTTAAAAAAAGTTGAAAAGCAGATTAAGGACCTGAAAAGTAAAACAGAAATTAACTTAAAGGCAAAATTTACATTTCCAAGGTGTAACACAAAAATGGAGACAACTGTCAGGGCCCAGCAGTCCTGGCGGTCCTGGAGTTGGAGATTCTTCCAATTCTTTGTTTTTAATTTAATCATGAGAAACAACCATGGACATCCTTACAATTTCTTTGTCAAGCTTTGTATTTTTACACTGACAAACAACAAAAGATAATGGAAAGAAGTAAAATTGGAAAATATATATTACTTCAGACTTTTTTTCTCTTCTTCCTCCTGAACTTCATTAAGCCAGGCTCAGCTTTACTGTAATTCCTTTGTCACAGTTTGGCCTAAACTGAGCTCCTCCTCTTTTTGGGACTGTTGCAAAATCTGATAATTCCCATAATTGGGTGAAAAATGGCTCAAAAAGAGGCAAAAAGGTTTGCCCAGTAATTGATGATGATGAAGGCAATAACTGTCAATAACATTTATTAATATATTATCAATGACGTAACAAAATAATTTATCAATAACATTTGAGAAATGTGGAAAAACCCCATTTATATTAAAATACCAGTTCTTGTTCTCTGGGAAATTGCAGCTTCTCAGGGAAAAAAAAAATAATTCAGATTGCAGCATGGCCAGGTCCATGCTTTGAGTGCTTTTCCAAGACAGGGAATTTTTGCTTGGTGAATTCCCAATGTCCCAGTTCCCCAAGCTTTATAAACCATCACTCTGCACGACAATATTAAGAAATATTTCTGAGGGTTGGGAATCCAAAGAAAACCCCTGATGTTTTCTGAGCAGCTTGGAGCCCCTGTCCCTTCCAGATCAGCTGCTGGTGTGAGCAGACCGTGGTGCTGCTGACTTCCAGTTCCACTGGGCAGTGCCTTGAATCCATCATGGATCAGAAATTCATTGCAAAGCAAACATTTAGGACATGGGGGAAAGTGGAGAATAACTGGCAAAGAAAATTATGCTGAAAAAAAAAAAAAAACTGGAGAGGATTTACCATCTGTTTTGTTTTCCATCCAGGTACTTCTGGGCTCTGAACAAGCCTTTGTGCCTTGGAAATTCACCAGTTTTCTGAAAAAAAAAATAAAAAATCCCTTGTTGCTATGGAAATACCATCCCTTCCCGATGAATCCCTCTTGAAGGTGGAGGACATTGGCAGGACTAAATGTAAACTTTTTGGTTTTTTTTTTAATGATGTGTCAGACAGAGGTGGCTGGAGCAGGGAGAATTGCTCACTCCCCAAAAAACACTCATGATATCATCACCTGCACATGAGGAACATGGAGTAGCTGCCTGGTGGGGTCATTATCCATCCCCAAAACTCATCCAGAGTCCCCTGGAGCTCCTGGCACGGCTGCTGTGGAGAGCAGGGCAGAGCTGAGGGCTGGCTCCCTGCCCAGAGCTCTGTTTTAATGAAACACAAAGTTGAGAGGGATCAATAACGCTCTCCCCTCCCAAACAGCCCCTTAGAGCCAGCTTTGGGAAGGTGATGGGGAAGGAAATTAGATGTCTGTGAAAACTGGCAGCATTCCTGTCAGGTTCACACCACGGAGGCTGCCTTGTCACTCCGTGGCAAACCTCAGCAGGGGGATAGAGAACAGAATGAAAGACAAGAGTGTGTGAAAAGAACATGAGAGAAAACCTCTCCTTTTTTTTCCTCCTTCCTCCCATTTGTTTTTCCTCTCTGCCTGCATCCCAGAGACCCCCAAGTGAAACTCCCCAGGATGTGACCCTCAAGATGAGCAGCCAGAAAGACAGACCTGGTGATGTCCAAATGCTTCCCCCCACTCAGAGCCCTCCCATAAACACAGCCTGATGGCTGCTGAGGCCACCATCGACCCTGCAGGAGTAGAGAGGGAAATAAAAACGAAGCCACCCCTTCAGAATTAAGACCTAATCCATCCTCCTGCAGCTCAGACTCGTGCAGTGATTTATGACTGAATTCCTCCTGCCCCTATGATGCACTCACCATCACAAACAGGCTCAGGGACCACTCAAAAAAATTAAAACCCAGCATAAGCATGGCAAATCTGTCTGTTAACCTGATGAGTTTCTGCAAAGGGTAATACCCAATGAAAGTAATTCCCAAAGCAACACATGGGAAAAAAAAGCAATTTAAAGGTGGTATGCCAGTGAGACCTTGTGGTTCTCTAATAAATTGATGTCAGGAGCTGAAATGTTCACAGAATTCCAGGATGGATTGGGTTGGGACATCAAAGATAATGCAGCTGCACCCCTGGCATGGGCAGGGACAATCTCTACTATCCCAGGTTGCTCCAAGCTCCAGCCAACCTGGCCTTGGACACTTCCAGGGATCCAGGGGCAGCCACAGCTTCCCTGGGCACCCTGTGCCAGGGCCTCACCACCCTCACAGGGAAGAACTTTTCCCTAATATCCAGTCTAAACCTGCTGTCTCTCTGTGGGAAGCCATTCCCCCTGCTCCCATCGCTCCAGGCCCTTGTGAATTGTCCTTTCCCATCTCTTCTCTCAGCTCCTTTCAGATCCTGAAGGGCTGTGATAAAGTCACCTCAAAGATATCTCCTCTCCAGGCTGAACAGTCCCAATTCTCCCAGCCTTGGAGCAGAGCTGCTCATCCCTCTGCTCATCCTGGTGCCTCTTTCCTGTGCTGGGACCCAGAGCTGGAGGCAGCTCTGCAGGTGGGGTCTCACCTGAGCAGAGGGGCAGGATCAGTGTGGGCTGCACGCTGCAGACACAGGTGAGGTTTTTAAATCACTTGCACGTTTGGCTGCTTTTATTGAGAACACTCCTATTTTGAAATCTTCAACTATTTTGTTCTAATTTTTTTATTTGTGAAGCCTGAGCCAGCTGCAGTTCCAGAACACTCCCACTGATGTCCCCAGCATTACAGCTAAGCTGCTTTGTGCCACTCCATCAGCAGTTCAGTTTATCACAGCTTATTTTCCCCTCTCTTCAGCTGCCTGCTCATCTTACTCCATTCTTCTGAGACTCCTTTTCACAACCTTTCCAGGATGAGTTCATTGAGTGTTTCTGGCCTCCTGCAGGGAGAGCTCTGCTCAGACCATCTTGTACCACCAGGCAGCCTGAGGAGAGCCCTCTGTGCCAGGGACACCTGGCAGCACTCACAGCCCTGCTGCTGCCTGCACCTTGCTTGTTCAAGTATTTCTGATGCAACAGCTACAAACCACCTGCCAGAGTGACCAGGCTTGCATCATAAACCTTTGCACAATCAATACTTGAGAAAAGCCAAGTGGTCCCTTGGTAGGTTAATTCTTTTCTCGTGAGTTTAGGAAGGGCTGTGGCAGGAAAAAGTTCAAAGCAGCATTCAATTTGCTGAATATTTTTTATTCCAAGTGCAAATCTGTGACTGTACCTGTTAAGATTGTATTAGAATGATAAAACCAATTAAAACAGATTTATTGCCTTTCTAAGATTCCCTTTTGAGATGGAAGTAGTCCTGCTTTTAAAACATGAATTCTTCTGTTCCATACAGGCTGCACACATTGAAAAGGTATTATCAAAAACCATAGGATTGCCTTTTGAAGTAATTTTTTAATCTTTCACTGCCTCCCTTACTTGGCTAAAACAAGTCAGTAGAGAGCACTTTTTAGGGAAGGCTGATAAGAAAATGGAGCTACAGCAAATTTCTGACATGGGGCCAGAATCTGACACACAGAAATCTCTTGTGGTAGGAACAAATCCTCCCAGGAATTTTGGTGAGGAGCTCATGGGTCCAGTCTGAGCACAGAGCAGCCCTGGGTTCAGATCCTGCCCTGCTCATGCCTGGCACACGGTCCATGGGACCAGGTTGGTTTGGGATGCTCAGGGGAGTTCTCTGGGCAGGCTGGAATTGAACTCCTGCCTCCCAATGCTTGACCACCCTTTCCATGAAGAAATTCCTCCTGATGCCCATCCTGACCCTCCCCTGCTGCTCAAGGTCGTTTCCTCCCTGCCAGCACTGGTGGCCTGCAGGAAGAGCCAACCCCCCTTTTTAGAGTTATTTTCTACATTGATTTGTAGCTGTTACCGTGTGAAAAACACTTTAAAATAACAATCTGCTGCAGTTTGTGGCAGTAGCAGGAAATCCCTCCCAGAGAGCAGCCAGCAGCAGGACAGGAGACACTCACCATCACCTCACAGCTGCTTTTTAGTGCTTGTCCTTTGTCCCCACTGCCCCATTTGGAGCACTGCAGCAGCACCGAGGGGATGAAGAGCCCCATGGGGATCCAGCCCCAGCAGTGGCAGCAGAGGGACGGGGGCAGTGCCAGCAGGGACATCCCAGTGCCAGCAGGTACATCCCAGTGCCAGTGAAAGCAGAGCTCTGCTCTCACACACTCGACATTATCACACTGTTCATTGCACCTTTTCCCTGCCAGGTGATTGAAACCAATTAAATTATTGGAGCCAGGGAAGTGATTTATCCTCAAAGTACTGTTCTTGCCTGGGAAAATTAGATAAAACTCCTGACTTTTCTGAAGTTTTATTGCTCCGTGTCTTTCCTCATGGAAGGAAGTTGCCTAAGTCTTTTGGGAGAGTTATCTCTGACCCCGAGCAGGACTGGGTGTAAATCTGCCTTCTAATGAAAACTTCTGTATCTGAATGGGTGCCAGATCTAATCCCACAAAAATCCATGCCAAGGAAAGTTAAAATTCATGCTTAGGGCTTTCTTATCAGTATTATTTGGCTTAAGGAGCACATTCCTTTAAATGCCCCACTCACAAACACAATAGGAGAGTTTCTTTCCTGCTGAGAAACAACTTCAGTGATTGTCTCATTCCCCTGATCTGAGCAGCAAGTGTTATATCCACAAATGTTGTATCACTCTTACACACACAAACCCAAGCCCAAACATTATTTCAATTATTGAGAAATACCCTTGAGAAACATTCTGTAGCAAGTAGAGAGTGGCTCTCATGGCAAATGCAGACCTGGGCTTTCAATTGTGTAGTGCCCCCCTTCAGAATTTCTAAGTCAAGATGACTAAAATCCTGGCAAACATTTAAAGAATAAGATCTTATTTTATTTTTTCTGATCCTTGGAAAGCCAAATCAAACTTTCCTTTAGAAAGGCATTCAGATGTTGACTTAGAATTCCACTTCAAAAGGATCACCAACACCCACACCTCCTTTTCTTCCATTCAAAGAACTGCCACAACATATTTATTTTCTCTCATGGGGATCTTATTTATTGCTGGACAAGCAGGATACAAAGAAACAGGATCTCTGTAATGCCTTAACCCAGAGTATAAACGTCAATCACATCAGGGAGCTGAAAAGGGGATTTCAAAAGCATCTCAGCAGCTCTTGGGAGAATCCTGCCCCAAATCCATCCTGCTGTTTATCACCTGCACTGTCCTAAAGGAAGCAGCTGAAAAGGAATAAAACCAATGGGACTCTTCCCATTTGCTTTAATGGACTTTGGATCAGTGCCCAAGCACATTAAGTTTCAGAGATAAATATATTTTTAATCCAATCAAGTTTTCCAAAGTTTCTGTCAAGATCAATCAGGAACTCAGTGGTCTTGTGGGAAAGAGCCGAGGCCCACACACAGCTCTGCCTTCTCCTAAAGCTTAAGCAAAAATAACCCAGATTTAGGCACTGGGAATACCAAACACCACTTAAAATATCCAACTTTCCTCTGTTAATGGCTGCTGTAGCAACACTGTCCCATGTGAATCCCCATCACTGGCACAAAAACTGTTCCCAAAAGCCCTGGGAAGGATCAACATGCATAACTACTTGGAAAACAGTGTCCCACCTCTCCACTGGTCAGAGTTAAAGCAGGTTTGCCTTGAAAAATAAAGCCTAAAACAAGGACACAGATAAGCCTAACATGAAAAACAATTTGATTAATGCACCAAGGGCCACAACAGGCAAGCAGTGAATGCTGGGCTGTCAGGGCTGCCTTTGGAAGAAATTAATGGAGGGAACAAGGTTTCAGCTTAATGGGATTACGAGACCTTAAGAAATGCTCATTTCTGTCTCAATTTACCTGACATTTTTGTTTACCTTGCAACCTCTTCTGGAACAGAGTTCAGGGCTCTGCATTTGTAACTAATACATTACATAGGGTTCGTGATAATCTTGTCCTGCGTGGCTCCCACAAGGAATTGCTCTGTCTTGTGCCCTTTTCCTCCCTTGCTGGAGAAGGGAGAAGGGAGAAGGAAGAAGGGAGAAGGGAGAAGTCAGAAGCAGCCTGTGAAATCTCCCTGAGTCAGCACAGGGCTGTGGCTCAGCCCAGCCTTTACCCTGCAAATGCAAACCCATCCCTCACTCCATCACCAGCTGAACGTGAACAAAACAGCTTTAGGCTAAAAGCAATCTAATCTAAACCAGAGAAATATTGTGACATTAAAAGCACTGGAAATATACGATAGAACATCTAGAAAGCTTTTAATCTGGATGGGTTGGAGATAAGGCTGTTGTCACTTGCGGGAGGCACGACAGGCTCGGTGTGACTGTGTGATGGATGGCCCAGCCTGCGAGCGCCGGGCCTGCACAAAAACATTATTTGTGGCCTTCCTGCAAACATTCATTGTCACCCTGCCTGTTTTAAATCTGAGCCTGCTCATGCTTTAAAGGAAGAGAATGCCATAAATAATGGGTAAGAAACTTCTGAAATTGAGCAAAAAAGCTTGTCTGTGCATAAAGGTGGCACCGGTTTAGAATCCAATATATTGCCATCTCCTCGGACTAGAAGTTGTGGGAGGGTGGGAATTTTCTTTCTTTTAGAGTATAAAGGTTTGATTTTGACCCCTGAGGACAGAAATGATCAGCCTAAGTGCCAGGGCCAAGCAGAGCTGGGTGCCATTTGCACCTCAGCCCTGCACAGCTGATCTGGGGCAGGTGTGCAACGATGGTTTTCCATTCCTGCCAGGCACGAAAGGCCATGGCTACAGCAGATCAGTTCCTAAAAACTGGCCTCTGCCTGAAACTCCTCAGGTTTGAAATTAAGTCCAGCTGATAAGAAGAGGAGAATGTTCAGTGTGAGCATCAGGCAGTTGGGAGGGAGGGTCCCTGTGCTGCTGCAGCAGAGGCAGATGGATCTTGGTGTCACCTCCAGAACAACCATCACTGCCTCCTGCCACCTTGGGACCCCTCAGAGCTCAGCCAAACCCCCTGTGCTCCCACCCTGCAGCCCAGCCCCTGCTGCTGCCTCTGCCACCCCAGTTACACTCCTGAGGGGCAGGAACTGCTCCTTTCATTTCCCTGTACCCTCGGATTGTTTTAATTATCTGACTCAGAGGTAAGAGTTTCTCAGAGCAAGGATAATTTTTCACCACTTAGAAAGCATCAAGCATCTACTCTGTGTGTAATTGAGGTCCTAAAGCCGTTAAGGCAATAATAACACAGGAGAGCTGTAAAAAATTATCAGAGAAAATACAGACAGAAGAGATAAGGTGTGCAGCTCTGGGAAAAGGAACAAAAGTACTTTAAAGTTCTATTCTTCGAGTCTTTGGCTTAATTAATTAGTTCTCCTCAGGTTGCTTTGCTTCATATAAACTTCCCATGCCTGGGAGTGTCCAGGGCCAGGTTGGACAGGGCTTGGAGCAGCCTGGGACAATGGAAGGTGTCCCTGCCCATGGCAGGGCTTTGGATCCCTTCCAGTGGGAAGGGATCCAAAGACTTGAGGATCCCTTCCAGTCCAAACCATTCCATGATTCCATGGCTCTCATATCTGTGGCACTGATGCTAAAATGGCTCTGAATGAATGAACACGTAATTGACATTACTCATTATCACCTTACCCTGTAAATATGTTCTTGCAGGAGGAGATTTTATTTGCTTTGAAGTTTATATGATACTGGGGAAAAAAAACAGGCTTTGACCTTGTAAACAACTCTGCACTTAGGATTTATTTTTTCAAAAGCATATGTAAGCCTGAATAGTCCTCCTGAATTCAGCGTGACTCAAAGCTCTGCAGGATTTGGTCTGGCAAATTACACATGCAAATTATTCTACAAGAGGATATTTTGCAGATTGACTTAAACTTGAGGATGAGCCAATATAGTAACTATTGCAGTAAGATATGTAAATTGCTTTGAATAAAGCCCATTTTCTAGTGAGAAAATATTTTCCAGGAGAAATGAGACGACAAACACTCAACCAGATACTGCAGAGAGCAGCATCTCCTGAGCAAAAAGCTGCCTCTGAGGTAGGAAAGCAGCTCATTGTTTTCTTCCTACAATCTGACCTTGCTCCTTAATGAATAGCAAAGTTCCTGGCAGAGAAAGAATTAAAGCTGGAGTTTTTAGAGAATGTACCTCTTAAAACATTTCTGTCAGTTTAGGCAAGCACTGAATCCTCAATTACTTTCCCAAATTTATCCAGAACAGGTATTAAGCTGGAAAATGGAGGAAATGAGGTTGTCTACAGAAATTTCTTGCCCTTCAAAGAGGAAATTAGAGTAAAACAGCGCCAGAATAGTGTGTGTTTTTTTCATATTCAAAGACACACAAAATATTTTCTCTTTTTTTTTTTTTTTTTTTTTTTTTTTTTTTTTTTTTTTTTTTTTTTTTTTAGTTGAAAAGATCCATTATTGCCATGATTAATGTTTTGACACTACCTAATGCAATCAAGCATCCAGCTCAGCTGCTAATTCCATTTGCATGTGGCTGATACTCAGGGATGGGTTGGTACAAGTGGGAGATCAGGGCTGGAATTAATTATATCAAACCTTGGGGAGAGTACAGTCCTGGAAGAAAATCCCTGCAAGCACCAGGTTCTTCTCTGGGCTCACACTTGTGTTTGTTTCTTAGGGTTAGAACAGGAAATTCAGAGGAAAGCTTAAATTTGGAAGTGAATAACTGACAAGTAACTTCACTGCACCCAGGCTATTCTGTTTAAATCAGGTGAGGATTTGATCTCTCAGGGTTTTAAAACATTCCAAGAACATCCAAATGCCTGGGAAATTCAGCTGGATTCCAATCAGGGAAATTACCCAAATAGCAAGGAAAAAAAGCATAAAAGTGACCTCCCTGATTTTGGTCCCTTGGATGAAAAACCCAGGACAAGCTGGAAAGGCAACCCTCGTTAGGACCTGATGGTTTGCTCCTAAAAAAAAGGAAGCACACTGGAAAAAGAACTAATGGCACACAGGAAAGACAACTGGATCTGCATTCTGTGTACACACCTTCCTTTGGAAGAGAAGCTTTATTTTTCTGCCAGCTTTGCTTGCTGCTTATTTCTTTTTATTTTTCCTCCGCACTTGCTGACGGAGTTGCTTCGCTTGTTTTGTTTGGGATCATGAATTTCTTTTGGGAACAGGCTCTTCTCATCAAATATTGCTTTCAAGGCTACAAAACAGGAGTGAATTCCACATCAAAAACAGGGGAACATTTGGTGAGGTGAAAATAAGGCTGCAAGGAAGAACTTAAACAAATGAGAGAGGCAGAGCTCAAGCACTGCCCAAGAAAAACACTGAATTTTCTGCTTCCACTTTTGCTGACAGGTTTAAATTTTGGGGGGTTTTTGTCCCACTTGGGGAACTGAGACTTGTTCAGCCATAAGGGCCAGTGTGTCCATCTTTGCCTCATATCATTTGAATTCATTGGCCAGGCCTAGCAAATCTGATGGAACGGAATCATGGAATTGTTAAGGGTGGAAAATACCTTTAAGGGCATCATGATCAATAGAGAACCATCTCCATGTTGACCATTAGCCAGGGAAGGGTGCAGATCTCAGGGAGCAGAATTCCTTCAGAGCAGGAGTGCAGAGAGGCTGGAGGGATAAGGAGCAGCCCTTTCCTGGGGATGCCCCCGTTCCTGGGTCAGCACCTTTTTGGGCACCAGGACCAAACCAGTCCATCTCAAGGGAGAAATCCCTGGCAGTGTGCCTTCCCCAGTGCTTTTGTAACTGCATTTTATTTCTTCCCCACTTAAGCCTTCAGGCTGAAAATCAGCTGCAGATCCTGAGACATCCAAAGGGAGAGGCCTCCCACCCTGCACGTGCTACCCCTTCCAAAACCTTCCCTGTATCAAGCAGAACTTTGCTTTTTACCTTTTCACTGGGGCAAATTAATCCCCTACTCAACTCAGGGAGTCTGCACTGGCTTTTTTTTTTTTCTCCTTCTCCTCCTCCTCCAAGCCTCCATTCCTTTAATTTATTAGAACTCCAATCCTGCCATTAAGGACTGAAAAAAAATAATCAAATTATCCTCCACTGAAACAAGAGCTCTGAAACTGTTCCCTGAAGGCCTGCATGACTGAGCAGGTTTAGCCTGCAGCCATTTATTTACATGGATACAGCAGGATGATCCCCAAGGATTCCTCCAGTCCCGGGCAAGATTCCTCCTCCTCACGTGCATCAATCCCTGGTGCTGAAGCTGGACTAACTCTTGAATAAGAATAAATGATGTTCACTGAGCTGTTCCTGTGACACCTGATGGTGTCTCAGGAGCAGTGTGGGAGGCAGGGCTGTGTGGGAGAGGAGCCTGAGGAGTTTCCTGGCCGGGAATTTCGCACACTCGGATATCATTAACCAGACGATGAGCACGGAAGGGGCACAGATCTAAAATTGCTGCAGCCACTTCAGCTGAGAGTGCACTTGCATTTAACAAGCCAGGAAAGCAGGAGGCAAAGGCTGGATTTGATGCCCCAGTGATCGTTATCGCTGCAGAGAGCATTAAATAAAATCAAATCAAAAGCACAAAACGCTCCTGGAGCCCTGCTCATTACTGGCCAGGCAGGAAACCATGCCCCGAGTGCTGAGGGGAGAAACAAAACCTGCAAAACATCCCTGACTACTTTTGGTCCACGCTTTGGAATCTCACCTTCCAGCTGTAATTACAGGCATTTAGCTCTTGGGAAAGCTACAGGGATTTATCTATTGGTTTCTCTAAGTTTAGGACAAAACTTGCAATGATTTAAAGGATTAGGATTTTAAATGTGTAAACTGTGTTTCTGGCTTCAGTTAATTAAAAGGTACATTAAACTCCCCCCCCCCCCCCCCCCCCCCCCCCCCAAAGAAAAAAAGCTAAGTAATACATTACCAGGGCTTAATACTTAATTTCAGATACAAGATAGCCATTTAAACACACCCTTAAATGAGAAAACGTTTGACTGGGAATTGTGTAAAGTTAGCAGCAAAAAAGGATCTGATGCAGATTTACTGCTCCCTTGATCCTGAAGGCAGCAGAGTGGCTTTAATGAGCCTCAAGCAGCAAATCAGCTCCCAGTGCCCACATCTGCAGCACAGCCAGAGCAGGAAAAACCTCAAAATTCAGCATGCTGGGGGCAGGACTGGGGCCACAAGAGTTTCAAACAAAAACTGGCAGGGATTTGTGTGAGCAATCCAGCTGTTCCCTCTCTGTAGAGGTCACTGGGAAGCCAAGGCCATGTAGAACTGAAAATTCAAATTTGTCAACAGCTGGGCTTATTTACTCTGGTAATGGGGATATTCACACACAACCATCATACTCCACTCGAGTCTGGCTTTTAAAATTGCACTGCCCATGTGATTTTAATGGCTTTATCCCTCATTTATCTCTCATTTTGAGCAACTCATGGTAACCTGGAAGTGCCAGACCGATTTTTCTTTTGCTTGATGAGGGTGAGGTTTGGACAATTAAAACGAAATTAGTGAGGAATCTCTGAAACACTGGAATTGTCTGTACAAAAATGGCACAGTGCTTACACCTGACCTTCCACAGAAAAGCAGAGAGAGCGTTGCTGCTATCATCCTTACAGAGAAATAACATCCCTTGGTCAGATAGAAACAGGCAGCTGGTTAAAAAATTCACAGCTCATGTGACAATTAAATCAGCTTCAAGGTTTTTAATTTAGAGGTTGCACACTTGGCCTAGCTGAGTCAGCTGCAAAGTGTCCAGCACAATCAGGTTCTTTCACCTCATTTCTTTCAGGGAGCTGAGCTATTGACCTTTGGAGTCCCTCTCAGCCCAAGTGAACGTGTCCCACAGCAAAGCTCCAAATCCTCACCTCCAAATCCCTGATCTGGGATCTGCAGCCCATGCCCACCCCAGTCCCCCAGCCTCCTGCAGGGTTGGACATGCCCATATCCTCCATCCTTCCCACCATGGGCAGCCTGGGAGCTGTCAGCCTTGCAGAGGAGCTTTTCTAAGGGATAGGAAGTGCCAAGCAAAATTCCAAAGGCATCAGGAAGACTCCTGGAGGCTGCAAGGACACTGATGAATGCACCAGTCAGCTGCTTTAATGCATCCCATTAAGCAGCTGAACAGACCCTGTCAAGTGGTTTCCAAATGGACCCAGGGAAGTCTCTCATCTTATTAAACAGAAATCACCTGGTGCAATCTCCAAATGTAATTTTCCTCTCATACTCCCATGTATTTCACAAATTAAAATCCTTTTTCTTCGATCAAACCCATTCAGGAGCAAGTATTCCAGACTCATGTTTTCAATTAAACTGTGAAGTTTGATCCAGTGCCTGATGAAGGAAGTTCTGGTGTTTCCATCAAATTCAGGGGGTTCTGGAACATGCCTTTACAAAATAAGGAAGTGTTGAGATAGGATTAAGAGTCTCACCACTTACTTGAAGCCTCAAATCTGCTGCTCAGCAATAAATCTTGGAGTTCTCTATTACCTTCATCTCATTTTAGCACAGATGGTAAAAGCTAGTGACCTTTATATTTTTTTTTGTCTTTCTGTGCTGAGAGCTGGAGTAATGAGAATATAATGAAGGTCTCTTTATTTTCCAGCAGCCTGGGAGGACACAGATTTTCCCAGCACTGCTCCACTGGCTTTTCCCAAAAGTATTTCTCAGGGAGAGGAACAAAGTCAGACTCGTTCGTGCCATCAGTCTCCTCCAGGGCTCCAACACTCAGTGACCTAAACACACCCTTCAAATCCAGGTTTACTGGAAAACCAAGGGGAATTGTGCTTCTCTAAGTCAACTTTTCTCATCTCATCTTTATAACCCTGCTCTACCAGGCAGATAATGGAGTTACAGGCAAAAAGTGTTCAGAAACTCTAAATAGAGTAAAAACATGTTTTGTTTGGGTTTGGGTTTTTTTCCTCCTTATTACCTTTTAGGGGAAATAAAATGTTCCAGGTCTTTCCTAAAACCAGCTTCCCCTTCTATTAAAAAACCCAAACTGCCTGCCCTGGTGGGATTCTTCCCAATCAGGAGGAACACAGGTAAGTGCAGTAAGTGCTGGGAAACCAGGCCAGCCTCTTGAAGATAATTAATAGCGTTAATTACTGCTTTGTGTTGTGCAAACAATTCCACCCTGAGAAAAATTCAGCTGCAACACCTCATTTGTTGCTGAGATATTTCAGTATTGCTTGAAAGGATGACACTGAGGCTTGGCTGGGATTCAGTTTGGTCCCCTGGCAGGAGCAGAAATGCTGTGAGATCCACTGTGGAACTGTCAGGTGAAATCAGTCTGTGTTCCCTGTGGGCCACAGCTCTCTTGGAGCCCCCAAAGTCAGGGAAAGGAAAGCAGTGCCTCCCTCAGCCTGCCCTAGTCTGCAGTTAGGTCTCGCTCTTGCTGTCCCCTTCAGTGTTTTCCTCAGCTTTAAAGTGCAAGATTCCCCTGTATTTGCAGAGCATTTGGGGGCAGATTTTTCATACAGGCACAGCTTATACATTTATTTCAAATTTTGATGCTGTTGTAAACATATGGAAATCCAGCTTGGAGCTGACCTTGAGGAGAGGTTGCAGGATGAAAGGTTTCTTGCCTGCCAGCCAAGGAAGAGAGGCATGGAATGGCTTTGGGTCAGAAAAGGACTTTAAAACTCACCTCATTCCAGCCCCTGCCATGGGCAGGGACAATTTCCACCATCCCTGGATGTTCCAAGCCAACCTGACCTTGGATACCTCCAGGGATGGAGCACCCACAGCTTCTCTGCAGAGCCTTCCACAGGAGGACAAAGGGATGGGACACACAGCTGTGCAGCTTTTCCCATCAAACATAAGCACCAAATCCAGCTGCAGCAATGTAAGGTCACACCAAGAACCTTTTAAACCCAAGAGAAAGTTTTTTCACCATTTTGGAGGGCTTCAGACCAGGTAAGGAGCAGTCTGCAAATCAGATGTGACACGGCCTACTCACACAAATACAAGATGTTCAGCAAGTCAGGCAGAAACCCAACTTACATAAAAACGCTCCTAATCATCTTTTTTAATGAAATTTTAATTATGGAAAAATTAGCAACTGGTCTAGAGGTTTCTGCATTACCATAAATGTCTCCAAAAAAAGCACATACTCTAAGAAATACCTCACGTTGCTGAGGAGCTGGAAAGTAGGACATGTTGATGGGATCCCAAAGCAATTTTTACTAAAAGCACTATTTCTGAGGAATCTGGCTCCAACAAAAGAGAGAATCCCTCGTGAGGCCACTTTCTAGTAAAATATTTACAAGAACACCCAAAAGCCAGTTTCTTCTTCATGTGCTTTTGGTAAAAATACACCAAAAGTGGAACAAGTTCACCCGTTTCTCTTCCAGGCACTCTGAAAACTCAGAGAAGAAACTTTCTGCCAATGTCCCCCCTGGGCTGGGAGAAGGGGATCACAGCTCTGCTCCTGGCTGGCATAGCTGGGAACAGGCAAAAAATGGCAATTCCTTGGAAAAATGCACCTATTTTCTGCTTTCTTATCATAATAATAAAACCTACAGTGCTGGGCCCAATTCAGGTGTGATTTCTGACAGCTTTAGAGAGTGAAATCAAGGGAGAATGCTCTGGAATTGGATTGAAAGTGTATGAAAAGGGCTTTTCACTCCATGTTCTTTTACTGCTGCTCAGTCTTCAACAAATACCCCATACAGCATTAACCCCAAATTTAAGAATTAACAAAGAATTAACAAAATCACATTCAATTCTAATTAATTTTGATGATTCAGATGATGGAGCTGGGATATTCCACTTCCTCTTTGTCCATCACATGGTTCAGTTCCTAACTGGGGGGATGATGTCTTCCATCATCCTCAAAAAAATCTGGTCTGAAACATCCTATTTTTTTGCTTATTACCTGTTTTTGATATGTCAAAGCATACCCTTGCATAACCCATCTTGTATAAGTTACTTAGGAGTAAAATAACTGTTTATCTCCACAATCAGGAGATTCCTCTTAAAAAAAAAAAAAAAAAAAAAAAAAAAAAAAAAAGAGCTGCTTTTGTTCTTGTCTTTAGCTTCATCAGCTTTTGTTCTTGTACTTGTTTTTTGCAACATCCTTCCTGTGAAAGACAAGCAAAATTTTCAATTTGCTGATTTTCCTCATTGAAAAAAAATAATGGAGGAAACGTTTGCTTGAATAATTTCTTGTAGTCCTCAAATAAAATAATCAGACTCTCCTACAGATAAATGTATCAGTTATCATCCTTTTCCTGGAAGGAAAAAGAGAGGAAGAAAGCACATCTGTCCCCTGAGACATCTGCAGAGCCATAGTATTTATTTCTACCAGAGAGGTTCTTAAAAGTGTTGTTTTTAGAAGTCAGGACAACTCCCAGACCACAGCTGCTTTTTATTTATATTTCATCTTTCTGCCCAACTGGAGAGGGAGAAGCTGTTCCTAAGATATTCCAGCCTTCCACAGGAGTTGTGTAGAGAGTGGGGCTGAGATCTTCTCACTGGAAACCAGCACTGAAAGAACATTTTCAGGAGAGAAATACCCAGGAGGAGTCTGGAAGCTTCCCATCATTTGCTGTTTGTAATCCTGGGCCTGGAGGATGGATCAGGGAAAGTCTCCTCCTCATCCTCTTTGGGTAGGAGTAGGAAATAGTTTTTGTTGAGCTGCCTGCTGGGCACTTGTGGGAGTGAAAGGGATCCCTGGACATCCCTCAACAGCCCAGACCTGGAGTTTGAAGCTTTGCTCCATTTTTCCCTTTGCTAAAACCAAACAAGGCCAAAAATTAAAGCCACAAGTAAAACCTGATTGATTTCCCTTTGTGCCATAGGGAACAAAAATGAGTGGGCTGACTTCCTTGCACTCCACCTGTATTTTCCATCATTTCATTGATTCCCTGATCTATCAGGAGGTCCTGACTGCCCTGAGCAGTGGCCATCCTGCACCCAGCTCCAGCCTGAGCATCCCACCCTGCCCTCAGCCCCTCCCAGGATGGCTCAGCCTCCATGGGAGCACAGTTTGCTCCAGATTTCTCCTCAAACACCAAATTCTGCACTGAAGCAGCCTCTGCTGAGCACAACATCATTGCTCCAGTCATTCCTTAAACATTGGCTGGGACAAACCTGCAAATCAATTCCTTCCACAGGAAATACATCCTGCAGGTGGCTGCTGGAAGGATTCATTTCCCTGCACAGTGCAAAATGAGAAAGAGTTACAGCAGGAAAAAAAGGCTTCTTTCAGAGGTCTACCTTCATTTCCTATTCATGAAGGAAATCTCACTTTGTAAACAGTTTTCTTTACAGGACTGAAAGTACCTGGTGAAGCTGACTGTAGATAGGGAGGGGGAAAAACTATAAATCAACAGCCCAATGGATAGATTTCTTTGAGCATAGTAAATAAATCTGCATGTTTTCAAATTGTTTTACAGACACATGGTGCAGGTCCAAAGAATGGCCAGAAGAAACTGTAACAGAGAATATATTTCACTTTCTCCAGATAGAAATCAGCTGAAGATCCCACACAAACCCAGGATGTGCTGTCACACTTATCCCGTGCAACCTCAGTGGCTTTAGGACAGTTCCATGGGCTGGTGGCTGCACACATTAGGATTCTGTGTTTGTTGCCAGGCTGGGTTTAGACTATTTAAATTCCTTGTCAGGATCAGTTATGGTCAAATCATTTCCCATAAAAAGAGAAATGGATCCGTAACGAGACTTAATGCTTTGTTGTTTGAAAAACTATTTCACCATACTATTAAAAACTCCAAGGACTCTAATTGAACTGGTTTTTTAAGGAGGAGACAATTAAAGTTTGCTGCATAATTAATATATCATAGCCATTAATAACTCCTAAATGATCCCTAAATTTCATTTTATTCATTATGGACAAATTGAGCCGACTCATTGTAGAGGAAATACTTTAAAACACCTGTCAGTGAAATATTCCTTCCACCATCCAGAAAGAAAAGCCTCCTAACAGCTCCCTGAAATTGGTGTCACTCATTAAAATCATCTTCAGACATTGTGTGCCTTCCACAAGTCCCCTAAGCAGGATCACGGGGCTCTTTTAGTCACCACTCATCTCCCAGAGATATTCCCAGCTTTTATCAAGGAGCTTGTGTTTGTAAATAGGCAGCACAAAAAAGCCACAGCTCATTTCCCCACTTTTGTACTGAGCTGCTTCATGAATCCCAACCTCTTTTGAGGAGAATTTGCACATTCACAGGGTTTTATTTTAACGAGCTGAATCCTGCCACCCTTCAGGCTGCTGAGGAGAGTCGGATCCCGGAGATTAATCAGGGAGTTTCAGCAGAACCATTCACAGAGAGATGATCAAACCCCACAAACAAGGCAGCAGATGGTGGCCAGGGGAGGCTTCCAGGCCCTTCTCTGACGAGCACAACACCAGCTCTGCCTCCTTTGCACATCCCTGGAGCTGTCTCCCTGCCAGCTGCAAGGGGGTGCCTCGGTGTTACAGGACCTCAGCTCATGGAAGCTGCCCTGGCTCCCTCTGGAGCCCCAGAGATGGGGAATTCCAGGAGGGTTTGGGAGACACTCCCAGGCACATGATGGGATGCATGCACAGCCAGCCCTGTGATCCCTGGAGGTCCATTCCAGCTCAGGATATTTATGGAACCATGGAAGGGTTTGGAAGGGAGTTTAAATCCCATCCAGTGCCACTCCTGCCATGGCAGGGACAACTTCCACCATCCCAGGCTGCTCCAAGCCCTGTCCAGCCTGGCCTGGGGCACTGCCAGGGATCCAGGGGCAGCCACAGCTGCTCTGGGCACCTGTGCCAGGGCCTGCTCACCCTCACAGGGAACAATTCCCACCCAAGATCCCATCCAAACCTATTCTGTCAGCGTGAAGCCATTCCCCTTTGCCTGTCCCTCCAGAACTTTGCAAAAAACCCTTCTCCATCTTTCTTGTTGGCTCCTTCAGGCCCTGCAAGGCCACAATCAGGTTACCCCGAAGCTTCTCCTCTCCAGGCTGGACAATCCCAGCTCTGCCAGCCTTTCCTCCCAGCAGAGCTGCTCCATCCCTCCCCTGGATCTCTGCAGCAGCTCCAGGTCCCTGCTGGGCTGGGGCAGCTCTGCAGGTGAGGTCTCACCTGAGCAAGGGGCAGAATTCCCTCCCTCACCTGCTGCCCAGGCTGGCTTGAATTTTGATATTCCAGGATTCTGCACATTTCTGTCACCTCAGTGTTGTGTTCATGAGTTCTGGAGAGGTTCTGTGCAGAGCCCACAGCGCTGGCAGTCCCTCTGCACCAGCTCCCAGCAGCAGGGTGAAGAATAAACCCCTAAAAGCTCCACAAGCTTATTGTTCCTTTGACATATCCGTGACATTCACAGCACCATAAACCTTCCTCATCTGAAATATTTAGCTCCTTAGCAGCAGTCAAACAGCCATGCATCCTGCCTGGCACATCCACACCGTAGATCACTAATTTATTTCTTACAGCCCTCCTGGGTGCTGTGTGTGCTGAGACAACTGCATTCCCAGAAATGGGCATAAATATCTGTATTTATTTTCTCATCATACTGGCTGGGGAGTTGTGGGCAGAGAGAGGGAGAGCCAGGATAAGAATCACAGAGAGAAAATGGCCTGACAAACGCTCTGGGTGAGCTTCCTCCAGCGGAGTGCTCAGCATTTCTCCTCATCTGCTGTGCCACAGCTCAGAGTGGGCCGTAATTATGGATTTCCAGCTGGCATTATGGTTATTATAGATTAGATGCTCGTCTGTAAAGACTGTCAAACCAATGAAATTTTCGGGTTTTGAGTAGCCTCCAGGGCAGGGCTCTGCAAGGCTCGCTTTCCTGAGCCATTAGTTTTATTTATAGTCCAGGACTAAACAAGGCAGGAATTAAGGGAATGCTCCTCGCTGAAGGTAATGGTATGGAAATGCTGATGTGGGTCTGTGACAGCAGACAGGAGCAATAGCCTTGAGGAAATATTGGAAGTGTGGAGCTGAGCAGAGCAAGCAGCACCTCAAGGCTGCTTTTTGTCACTCTGACAGGACAGAGTTGTAAATAATCCCCCCTACACTCTGCACTCAATTATCAGTAATTTAGGGCCACCCAGGATATGATATGCCCAGGAAAACACAGCAGCCACCTGGAGTTCTCAGCAGAATCTCTGGGATGAGTTGCTTTCTCACCTGGTTTGGATTGCAGAGGCTTTGGAGGACTGAAGCACAGATTAAAGCTGGCATTTTCCAGGCTGCTGTTCCAAACAGCTTTCCCACCACAGCTCCCAGGAACAACATGAAGTTTAACTGAATCAGCTAAACTTGTGCCAAGATTACAGAAAAAAACAAATAAAAAAATAAATTCTCTTCATATACATGTGCTCTATGAAAGTTCCCCTTTTGTGGCAAACACAACTTGCAGATCAACATGGGTTTGATGCTGGCCACAGAGAGAAAAAAAAAGGGACAAATGTGATTTTTATCAAGAGGGACTTCTTTTCATCAGGGCTTGTGGACACAGGACAGGGGGCAATGGTTTTAAGCTAAAGGAGGGGGAATTCAGGCTAAATATTAAGGAAATTCAGGAAGGAATTGTTCCCTGTGAGGGTGGTGAGGCCCTGGCGCAGGTTGCCCAGAGAAGCTGTGGCTGCCCCATCCCTGGAAGTGTCCAAGGCCAGTTTGGATGGAGCTTGGAGCAACCTGGGCCAGTGGAGGATGTTCCTGCCCACAGCAGGGGCTGGAATGAGACGATCTTTAAGGCCCCTCCCAGCCCAGCCCATCCTGGGATTCTGTGCCTGGGTCACACCCGGCCAGTGCCAGCACCTCGGGCTGGCCCCAGAGCACAGGGACAGATCCCCCCTGATCCGTGGGGCAGTGATGTCCTGCTGTCTGTGCCTGTGGCAGCAAAATGCAGCCCCCAGGGCCTGACCCTGATCCTGACCCCCTTCCCCTCCTCCAGCATGAACAGACAATTGCTCCCCATTGCCCAGGTGCAAGGCTGTAATCACCCTCAGAAAAGATGCACAAATAAACCAGCCCCAAACAAATTAATCCAGTCACACCTTACTCCTGCACAGGAGTGTTTTGCCTGTACTGGCTTAAGCACAATTATTATTTCTAATAGGTCGAGCTGAATTTTGAACAGAGCTGCCATAAAAGTGCAGCCAGCTGGCAAATCAAAGGTAAAGCAGGAACTGCTGCAAACCCAGCACTGAACAGGCCCCCACCATGTTCTTATCAGATCATGGCTACAGGGACTCAAACTGATACAAAAATCAAATAAATATCTCCTAACAGCTGTTACCAACAAAGTACAATGACACCCTGAGACTCAAATCTACATCACTGGGATGGAAATCTTCCCACCTGAAGAGGTGTGGATGCCCAGGAGGATGCCAGCACTCACACAGAATTCTGTGAAAGCCAAGGAATCTCTGGTGAAGCCTTTCAGTGATAAAATTCTTTCCACTCCTGTTTATCTATTGATTGGAAAGAGACAAATTGAACCAGACAGCAAAATTTATATCTCCCTGAGGAGTCCAAATAGCAGGATTATATTGGATACAGGTGGACATGGCACAGCTACAATCAGGGAAAACAGATGGCTGCCTTTTCACCAATGGGAATTAAACCAGACTTTGCCTGATAGAAATAAGGAAGCAGAGATAATCACTAACAAAACTCTTATCTTTAATTTCACCATTTGCTTTTAGGGAGAAAAAATAGGGTGAGTCAGTGGAGTGATCCCAGCTGAAAAGTGACAGTGTTCAATAGCTTGGTAGGAAGAAAAATACACTGATCTTCACCAAAATAGAGACCTTTAGTCTTGTTTCATGTGCAGAACACAAACAGAATTTAGTCTGTCTATAACAATATTTACAGAGCCCAACAGTGTTTTGGTGTCTGTGGATTATCACTGACTTTCTCCTCACCATGCCTGATAAAGCTTCAGTTTAAGAGTCCAAAAACTAAAGAAAACGTACATCAAAGCAAGCATTTAGATGAGGCAGCTTGAATGAGGCAAAGTTTAGAGCCAGCTCTCTGTTGAAAACCGCATAATGATGAACATCATTCCTGGTTCACTGCAAACAGCTCAGATCCAGAGGTTCAGAGGGAGTTTTGGCTACTTAGGAGCCATAATTCCTGTGCAGGCACATGTGGACAGCAGCAGTTTGTTCCCATCCCTGGGAGCAGCTGGGAGTTACTCCAAAAAAAGCAGTAAATACCCTAAATACACACTACAAAACACAGAAAGAGGCAGCACTCACCTCTGGCACTAAAGGCGTTTCTCTCCCACCACAGTGCACTGCCTGGGTGTTTTCCTTCCTGAATTTCAATCCTAAAAGGCAAAGGTATTTGTTTGGAGAGGTTGAAAATGGACAAGGACACAAAAAAGCAATTTATTGCTTTTTATTCCTCGTCCCACACTGAACAACTGCTGTGCAAGTCTTCTCCTCAGCCAGAGCAACATCTGCACTCTGGGGAATTCTAAGTTACAAATAAAATGTTTGGAAATCATGCCTCAGTATTTTTCATAACAATGCCACAAAAACCTAGCAGAGGAGCTCTCTTTTATCATTTCAGTGCTTTGATGATCCTGAAGCATTTTAAAGGGTTCTTTCCTGTCTACTGCAAAGCAGAGAGAACAAAGCCTTAGGAAGTCAATTCTGGGTCAATCCAGTGCAGTAAACACCTGGACATGGACAGATCCATGGCCTGAAATGGGATTTATTGAGGATAACTGCTGCCTTTGTTTGCAAGAGATCTGGGAAGGCATTTCTGCAGCTTTTAAAGCAATTTAGCGATGTGCAGCCAGACCCCAAACTTCTCCCTGCACCAAGTTGCCAACCAGGCAAGGGAGTTACTCAACTTGGAGGAAATCAGGCTTTGATAGATTTTTATATCTTAAAAAAAACCCTGAAGCAAACAATACATTCCAGAAATCTATCTTTGCCTGCTTTTTCTTATAACATATAAGGCACCTGTACCAGCCCATCACACTTTTAATCCTCTTTAGGGCCAGGATCCAATGGATCTGTTCTTTCCAACACCAACTTTATGGTGACAACGAAATCAAACTGCTAATTAAGAAACATAAAAAATAAGAAATTAGCATAGGCAGAGCAGAAAAATGTTCTATTATATTCAAAGTCAATAAAACAGTGAAAAAAAAAGAGAAAAAAATATATGAGCAAAGAAAAAAATCAAGTTACAGAAATTAGTACCTGCTGTGGCTACATCACACCCCCCTCACTATGGATTTTTTTATCTGTGTAACAGTTTTCCCTGCACTAGTCCAACATCCAGCTAAAACCCAATAAAAATGAAGTCTGTACCTTGCTCTGCACCAATATTTGCTTTTCCTAGGCTGTTTTTGGTGATTTTGCAGTGTGGCTCCTGCAGATTAAAACAGCTTTTGAAAAGATGCAGTTTGGGGAAACATTGGTATCACATCTCATTTAAATGCAGTCGAATTCATGCAGTGATAATTTATATTGGCAGGACTTTGAGATAGGAAGTATTTGCCATTATAAGCTGGAATGCATTTCACCTGCTGGAATTCCAACACATGCATATTTCATGGCATGAATCGATTTCAAAGGTGTGGCATGTGTTTGTTTTATGTCTGTGAGGTGCAGGGAGGCTCCATCTTAAAGTTTTATTTACAGGACAGGAAAACTGAGATAAGGAATTCCCTTGCTGCACCATCCCTGCTGGATTCACTCAACCTCAGCTTCAGGACAGAAATGTAAAATTCTGACTGTTCTTAAAATTTGAATTTCCAGATTATTCTTTGAAGAGCACCACCATTGCACCTGCCTTGTCATTATTATTTAAAGCAGGGTTATGGTTTTGTAATGAGCTTTTTCAAAGTGGAAATGGAAGGCAGGTACAATGTTCAGAAGACCTGATGAGACCTAATGTTCTAAGGCAGAACTTTTGTATTTAGACAAGCCCTAATGGAGCACTAAGAGAAGCCTCTTTTCCAGGAAATGGAAATTATTATTACCATTTATTAGGGCTTCTCTGAAATAACCTTCCTCTGAGAGCACTTCTAATTAGACAAAGCCAAGAGCTTAATTCACATTAACCTCAGCTCCAGCATCCTGGATAATGGGGAGAGGCAGAAGGGCACGGGCTGGATCTTTGTACGACAAAGAGAACAGAACATTTTAAAAAAGATTTCATTAGGGACAGAAGTTCCTGCCTGTGAGGCACGTCCAGGACCAGAAATGCATTACAAACCTGTTAATTCTTGATACCTTTCGACACACCAGCACCTGGCTGCACACAGGACATGGATCCCACTCCAAAACCTTCATCTTGCAGGGGTAAATGTCAGAACCACTTGATGCCAGCTCTCTCCAGCTGAGAATTCTCCCCCTAAAATATCCTGCTGGGGTTTCCAAGGGTCTCAAACAATGCAGGGTTTTGTGGGGACTGCCAAAAAGGGCAGCAAAGCCCACGGAGGTTTTGTGAGGTTTCTAACTCAGCCTCTCTCGTTTAGCTGGAAATAATGGAGTTAAAATCAGCAGGATTCCTACCATATGTTGCCCAGTCCTTGAATCGAGGATTACAGGTCATGGTTTTTTGTGAGTGTCCTGGGGGTTTAGGTGAGTGATAAAACCAAACTCCATTTTCCCAACAGCTTCACCATTTTCCTGAGCCAGGCAGGGGGGAACAATTCCCTGTTGTTTGGCCATTTTGTACCAGTGTGGATGAAACTGAGAGACAGGAAAACGCCTTGAAAGGCTGAAGGAGGGGCTTTCCCCACACCTTTGCAGCTCCACCGGTGCTCTGGGGGAAGAGCCTGGTCCCGCTGGATGGAGGTGCTGACCCTCAGCATCCCCATGACAACAGCTCGGATTTCCTGCCCACTGCCAGGCAGCAGAGGCAGCAGCAGCTCTGTGGCTGAGCTAATTACCTGGGGGACAGCAGGAACTGCTGAAATAGAGACTCTGCCTCTATGCATCTTCATTAAAATCATCTCACACCTTTGTGCTCCCAACCTGGGGAAGGCTAAAAGCTGAAATGCAAATCACGGAGCGCTCGGCATTGATTTTTTTATTTTTATTTTCTCCCCACCTTTTCAATTTATTGAAAAGGTTTCTGATCTCACAGTGTTGGAGCTTCCAAGAGGACAGCTGGGTCACTGCTTTGGAACAGCAGCAGGGGCGAAGCAGGCAGCACCACAAGTACAGCCCTTCGAAAGTGGAATTTAAGGAGGCTGAGGAGACAGCAGCTGAATTGAGAATTCACTGATAAGATCACAGTTTAAAATTAGGAGAAGTCTCATTTAAAATCCACAGTCATTGTTGCTTTTTTCCTGTGGTTTGGCCCAAGGACAACAAACTCCTTGGGCCAAAAGAGAGCTGGGTTTGCTGCTCTTCTTCAGTGCAAAGCCAAGGCATCACCATCAGAAGATGTCATTTTGGACAGCCAGGATCCTGTGTTTATAAACTGAAACTGTCAGGCACTTCCAGTACCCCTGGAAGTGTCCAAATCCAGGCTGGTTGGGGCTTGGAGCAGCCTGGGACAGTGTAGGGTGTCCCTGCCATGGCAGGTGTGGCACTGGATGGGCTTCAAGGTCCCTCTCAACCCAAACCATCTGTGACTCTGTCACTGCATTCCAAATCCTCTTCACAAAACCTTCTCACTATTTCTTGGGACTTTAAACCTCAAATTCAACGTTGCATTTCTCCCCAGTGCCAGTCGAAGCTGAGAATTTATCCTGAGGTTTGCAGCCAGCACATAAAACAAATGTGCTGAAACCTCACAGCATCAACCAACATTCACTCTTATCATTTAAACCATAAATATAACATGATCTATTCTAGCAAAAACTGGTCAAAGCCATCAGAAATCTCTTCTTGTATCCTTGTGAAAATTCATTGAAGTGAGGCAGCATGATGCTGCCCTTTAGAAATTCTTATTTAATTACTGAAGCCCATTTGAGAAGCAATACACTTCATACTTCCCCAATTACAAAGTCTGCTTCTGCCCTTAAAAATAATCTCAAGCAGAGCCAAAACTAAGCTCTGATTATAATTAAATTTCCTTTTTACATGAATGTTGGTATTTTCCTATGCATTCTGAGCTCTCTGCTGATTATTGCAGGGTACTGAGAGGATACAGGGGGCTCAGAAATGAAAGGAAGAGAAAAAAAAGATAAAACATTATTTGACACTAAGGAATCATGCACTTTTACAAAAATATGCTGGAAACGTTATGGGGAAAAAAGTTATTACAAAAATCATGGGAGCTATCATGATATTATCACTAATTTCAGAAGGTTTAATAGATACATCTATATAGATACTAATTTTATGAGCAACTAGCAGAATCAAGAGCATTGAAAAGTACAGTTGCACAAACATGAACAGATACAAAGTATTTTTTAAATTATAAAATACTAAAAATATATATTCCAAGGCATAGTAAAGAAAGAGCAAAGTCAAGAGGAAAACCAGGGTGAAATGCTGGGTTTTTTTTGGAGGAAGATTTCAGCAATGCCAAGGCCAGAATGTTCAGTCCATGATTTAATTGTCTGATTAAAGATGTCAAGCAGGGAGTTAACACCAAGGACAGGAGGGTAAGGGCTGTCCCTGGGATGGGCTGGATCATAATGGGAGAGGACAGATGTTTGCAGAGGCTGGGCAGTGAACCTCAAACCCAACAATTCTCCTCAAGGCATCATGGAAAACAGCCCAGGAGCAGGAAATTGGAAAAGGCAATTGTTCTCCCTGCCTGCCAGCAAAGGGAGGATAGAGAACGTGGCAGCATCATTTCCAACCAGGAAAACAAACAAAATAATCAGGAATAACATGATTATATGGGTGGGGTGCCAGCAGAGGGGATGGGAGGTGAGCAGGGGCCGGGACACCCTCAGCAGGAACAAAGCTCCTTCCACAGCCACAGGCCAGGGCAGCAGAGGGGGTTCATAACTCTGGGCTCTCCTCATTGCTGTGGAGATGGAAGTGCCAGGGGAGCAGCAGAGCAGGAGGGGCTCACCCCAGGGCAGGCTGAGCTCAGAGCCTCGTGTTGGGGGTCCCCCAGGGGGCTCCAGGGGTCACCTGGGTGATGGAAAGGCTCTGGTGGCACGGATTTGGGAGCCACCACCTGCCAGCAGGGACAACGTTAGGGATCAGGGGTGTTTTTAAATGCAGTTCTTTCACAAAAGGCAGAGGTTAAGGATGTGTTTAAATATATAAACATATATACACAGATTCATGCATATTTACAGTGCTGGAAAGAGATCCAGCAGATCTGTGGATCAGGGAGATAACAAGGCAGAGCTGTGTGGTTATTTTAGCTCAGAGGGGACGGAGGGAAGCTGTGACAACAATCCCCAGGTACCTCCTGCACTGCAGGGAGGGAATTACCTATTGTCTGTGTCCAGGAAAACTTTGGGGACCTCAAACTGCGGGAAGGAAAATTCTAATTAGACACCTGAAGAAGATTTTTAAAACTTTTTTTTTTTTTTGATCATAAGTCTAGAAGAAATTATTTGAGGAATTAATGAAGATTCCATTGCATTATGAAGTTTTTGATATGTTAGAACAACTTTTAATGGCCCAGGACTGCCTCCTGAGAGCCACTTTTGCTCTGTGGCCAACATCCAGAGGATGAGGAGCAACTCACCCAAGGTAATCTGAACAAGCAGTGTGAGAGGGAAGTCCATACCTAGCAATGAAGAAATGGGGGAAAATAAGTAAAGAGATAAATTCTGAGAACTGATGTTGAGAAGTGTAAGTTGCTGTTGCAGGTAAAAGTCACAACACCCAGAAAATGTGGCTGCACCCCAATATCAAAGTCAGAAAGGTGGGGAAATTTGTTCAGGAATGGACAGTAATGGTCACAGCCCCAGATCACTTCTAGAAACTAAAGTTTCATTATTGCTCTGGCAAGATTTGATTACCAAAGCAGTAAAATTCAAGATTTTCTTGCCCTGACAAGCATTTCACAGCCAAGTTACCAGGCTATGAAGGAAGAACCTGGGAAGGTTCTCCTATCCAAGCTCACACTCAGGATGCTGAAGGCAGCTTTGATTTGAGCACTGAACTCCAAGCTTTTCTTCCCAGCTCGTGCAAACACCAGTTTTCTGGATGAGAGGTTACACAAGGCTTCCCCTCCCCTTTAAAGCAATTTCAAAGAGATTTTTTCAGTAACACATTTATTGGCAATTGCCACCCATTTTCAGTGTCCAGTTGCACAGTTAAACCTTGCCTTTTAAACCTTGCAGGGAGTATCCCAAGTGGAGAACTCAGACTTTGCAGGACCTGCCTGTGGAAATGGAGCACATCACCCACTCTGGCTGAGCCCTGGGTGTGCTGGCACTGCCAGAAGTGACCTTTGATAAAATCCAGCTCTGGGTCTAACAGTGGGTGGTGTTAAACACGCCCAACTCAATAGATGGACAACAGACACTGCTCTGTTCAAGAAAATCAGCATCTAAAATTGGAATATTAAACAGCAGAGGACAAAATAAAACACAGGGCAGGGAATATGAAAGTCCAATGGACCAGTGAGGGTGAAAAATGCACATTTGCTGCCCAGAAAACACAAGTTTCACAGGTACCTGCCCTAGATGTATTTATCATTTTCACAACCATGGTTCCAGATACTAAAAAGCAAAAATAGCTTTAGTAATAAAAAACACAGGCCACAGGGCAAGAAAATAGGTTTAAATCTAGATACTAAGAACTCTAAACCTCTGAGGGAAATAAATCTGTAATCTAAATCACATCCATTTATAGATGGGAGACAGATTTGCTCTATAGAAGGAGCTGATTCATCTAAATAAACCACCAGGCTTGTATTTACAGCTCTACTGAGATGACTCTGTTCTCCTTCACGTGGGTATTACTTTATTACCAGCTTTCTTGGAGCAATATTTCATTTCAGAAAAATGAACTGAAAGTCCAACATTTCATGTCAAACCCAGGATGCTCATTCCAGCCAGGATTAGCTGTGGTATTCAAGCATCTCATCCCAAACCACCATGAAGCAACATCTTATCTTGTTTCCCTGTGAATCGTGGGGTCATGGAATGGTTTGGGTGGGAAGGGACTTTAGAGAGCTCCCAGGCCCCCCCTGCCATGGGCAGGGACATTTTCCACTGTCCCAGGCTGCTCCAGCCCTGTCCAGCCTCGGGCACTTCCAGGGTCCCTGCCATGGCAGGGGTGGCACTGCATGAGCTTTACAGTCCCTTTGAACCCAATCCAGCCCATGATTTATGATTATGAGATAATTTCCCGTTGTTTCTTTTCACCCCTCTGACATCTCTGAAATCCTTTCCAGTGACACACTTTCGAACTCTTTTTTTTTTTATTTTCCCCACGGGAAGGCAGAAAGATCAGTTTGCCTTTTTCCCTTCCCTGCTCCAAGACGGAATTGCCCAGGATCCAACCTCAGCTTTGCCTCTGACCCTGCTGCAAGCTCCCAGCCCCATTTGCAGGAACATCAGTTCATTATCGGGGGAGATGAAGGGGCACCTCTGAGCTTCATTAGGATGGAGAGAAGAATGGGATTTCAGATCTCTGGGATGAAACCAGCAATCTTCTGGGTGCACAGCTGATGCTGAATGCCCCCGATCCTCAACACCTGTGAACAGAACAAAGAAATCACCAATTATCTCCAGGTTCTGCCTCAGAATGGGATTCAGGAACAAATAGCTCACACAGCTGAAGGTCTGCCTTGCTTATTATTTTCCTCATTTGCAACTAAACACATTTTGGTTGGCTCTATAAAGAGTTATTATTTGTTTTGTGTCAGCAGCCAGGGTCTTGCTGTACTGTTATTCGTTGCATAAACACACATTTCTTCCAGCAGAATCCTGCTCCTACTCCAGCACGTTTTATTCTCTGACTTTCACCTTCCTCTACCAAAGAAGAAGGCAGCTGCAGAGAGGTTTGTGGCTTGCAACGCTTGTGCTTGTGCATCTCAGCTCGTCAATCACACTCATTTCCTTCCCCACACTCTGCCTTTCTCATGTGATGTGTCTGCATTAAACATTATTTGTTTTATAATCAGGAGAATGAGAGGCAGCAAAGCCCTTGTGTCTGAAGGCTCTGGCTCATTCACTCAGAAGGAAATCAGAGTTATCAGAGAAGCTGGAGCATCAGCACTGGCAGACCTGCATTCTGCAAGGGCCTCCAAAGGAGAATATTCTCCTGGGAATATCAGGCAGGAGCTGTGCAGCCACTGAGATCCAGTAAAAATCCCCTGTGGAATCCAGGGGCTGATGCAGGAGGCTGAGGAGGGAATATCATGGGCTGTTGTGCACAGGAGGGAACAGGCAGGCTCTGAACCACCCAATATTTCCTGGGTGTGCTGTGAGGAGCTCTCAGTGAGCTGGTGGGTCAGAGGAAGTGTCCTGTTCTGCAGGGGCTGGGATCTCTGCAGCATTCCTGGGGCTGGCAGGGATCAGTAACTGGGTGCAGACAAGGAATAAAGCTGTAACCAAAGGAATCAAACAGGGTTTGCTGTGCACCTTTCCTGGATCACATTCTGGGGTCCAGAAGAGACTGAGGTTTCACCTCATGAAGTGTCCCATTTCTCAGGAAATGAGTGGATGACATCTTTCATCTGTTATATAAATGCAACCATTTTTTTTACAGTGGTAATAATATATAATTTTGTTTTTCTTTTAATTCCACCTTCAATCATGTGTAATTTCACCCAGCTTATTTTCCAAACTCCATCTTGTCTTTTCTTCAAGCTGATTTATCAGGTGAAATCACAGCCACCCTCCAACTGATGCAGTAATTCACTCTGATGGGTGACACACACACAGGTGAAAAAATATTGGCACAATATACAAAGTCATCTTAATAAATCATGGTAAATTAGTAGGGAGAGCTCATTTTCAAGCTTTTAGCATAACAATTAAGATGAGATGAGAGTGGAAAGCAAGAGCTCAGGGCCAGCTTGGATGGAGCTCTGAACAACCTGCTCTGGTGGAAGGTGTCCCTGTCCATGGGAGGGGTGAAATGAGGTGATATTTAAGTCCTTTCCAACCCAAAACATTCTGTGATTCTGTGAAACTCCTTGGGCAAACCTGAAAAACAATTCTTGTAAACGAGACTCTCTCCACATTAATATCACTGGCTGCGCCTGAAATAAAGGCATTTAAGGAAGAACTACATGCAGTTAATAAAACAATTCAGGCAATTGATCCATGCAGAAGCAGGCAGATAATTTTAAAAGATATTAAACTTCACCTGCAGGCTGGTGGCAAGGCCATTAAGGAATTTCCCTGTGCTGAACTGCATTTAGTGGGAATTAGACCCGGAGATGTTGGATCCTGTGAGTTCCCCAGTGCTCGTGCTCCAGTTCCAGGCTGCTCACATGCTGAGGTGTGTTCCTGGAGGGGGTTTTGCATCTTTTGGGTGGCTTTGTAGAGAGCAAGGACATGAACCTGGCAATGCCCTGGGAAACGGGAGCTCCATCCCAGGAGGAATCCAGTGGCACCAACACCCCAAGGTGTGGGAGCTCCTCTGCTCCAGCATGGACCAAGAAGGGATCCAGTGAGGGGAAACACTGCCCTGCCACGCAGGACACAGCTTCTGGAGCTGGGATAAAGAGGCAATGTCTGGGAGCCACCACTTCAAGCCACTCCTGATTAATCCCCTTCCCATTTCATGGTAAATGCAGCTCTGCAGGAATTTCTCCTCCTTGACCTCAGTTTTGTCCATGTTACTGCACGTTGCCCTCAGCACAGCAAACCTGGTAGCAGCATTTACAAACACACTTCACATTCCCCCACAAATGCACAGTTGTTCTCTGTGTGATCACGACAGGTTCAAAATACACAACTTTCCACTTAAAACCCAAATGCCTGTGTAATTTTTTGCTCTGCAGCCTGTACAGAAAGACAAATAAGGAAGGGTTGAAGCCTGATTGTTGCTCTAGGACTCAAATCTGCAAGGCTGTGTGAGAGGCATTTATGAGAAGTGGTGTTTCATGAGCTTGGTAATTTGCAGTTTGTTACAAAGACAAATTCGTCTCTGACTAAATTGTATTGTAAGTCAGGCTCCTCAGGGAACATCTGACTAAAAGGTGATGTTAAAGTAATTTCCATAACACCAAACTATGAGACAAATTATAAACTTCATAGAGGAGAAAAGTGGGGGAAAGGAGCAGGAGCTGAGATGGAACAAATTTCTTCATGGTAGTGCTCAGAATGGGGAGAGCTCAGATAATGCTGTGAAAACTGCAGTGCTAAAGCTGCTTGAAAACAAGCACAGCCTTGGGCTTTCAGCTGTTTGACAGTGACTGACTTCATCCTTGAAATCCTTTTTCGAAGCATCCAGACACCCTGCAAAGCCTTTTCCAGGGAGGAGACTCCTGGCAGGGCCAGCAGCTCCCACTGCTTGGGAATTTCCCTGCACGGGGTCCAGCCCTCAAAGCTTTCTCACCATAAACAAGGCAAAAAGCAAACCTCACAAATCTCAAACTGTACAAATCTGCAAGGGCTTCAGCACCCACGACTGCTCCTGAGTCATGGGGTGCTCTGAGGGGAAGGAGCATTTGATCCAGTGCAGCATTTTGTCATCCAAAAAGGGAACCACAGCGGTGAGCGCAGCCCTCACCTGACACAGAGAGCTGGTTTGGAATCCCAGGGTGGTTTGGGTGGGGAGGGACCTTAAAGATCACCCAGAGCCAGGGCAGAGACACATTCTACTGTCCCAGGCTGCTCCAAGCCCCATCCAGCCTGGCCTTGGGCACTGCCAGGGATCCAGGGGCAGCCACAGCTGCTCTGGG
>VZUI01033174.1:0-38544 GCA_013401135.1 Cettia cetti
TTGTTTTGTTTGCTTGTTTTTTTCTGTACTACTACATTTGTTTATTTTAATATTCCTAGTAAAGAACTGCTATTCCTATTCCCCAATCTTTGCCTGAAAGCCCTTAATTGCAAAATTATAGTAATTCGGAGGGAAGGGGGGTTACATTCTCCATTCCAGGGAAAACTCCAGTTTCCCCTGGCAGATACCTGTCTCTAAACCAGGACAGATGTGTACATTGCTTAATTTCTTTCTTTTACATACATCTCCTTAATGTGCCTGGAGTCATGTTGATCAGACTAGGGAGTGAGCTGGTGATGGGCATCTGCCATTGCTAAGCACAGCTAATACAATCCTGGAGCAAGATGCCAACACTCCAGTCTTTCTGAATGGCACTTGGGAGTGAGGGACACAAGGAGAAGTGCTATTTATAAGTATAGCTCAGCAGAGAAGAAACCACTTTACTGAGCCCAGTGTTTACAGAAATGTGGATACACTGCTTGAATCAGAGCCCAGCCAGGCTCTGCAGATGTCACTTTGTCTTTATGGGGCATGTACTATTGATTTTGTGTAACCTTGCAACATCTTCCTGCTGTTTCTATTGAAGTTACTGGCTCACAGGTCTTTATGGAGACATCTGCAAAGGGACCAGAGCAACCCTCATCTTGTAACAGACCAAAATCATGCAGCAGAATGCAGGGCTTGATCTCAGTGCTGGGCAAGTGGTGTATGTCCATAGATGGGATCTGTTCCAGCTGGATGGCACTTTCTTGATAAAGAAGGAGTAGAATTGAAATAAAACTGCAGAGGAGGGTATGATAGGAAGACCAGCCAAGCAGGACAGGATACTTGCACAGATCAGTGAGCACAGAAATCCCCTAACCTCTCTTCCCCTACTCCTTCACATGGGAGGCACCAAAGTGATGTCACCCTGAAATCTGGTCCCCTTCTAAGTGCTGGGGGAGATGGCAGAGGTGCTGGGAAACGTCCGAATTGCATTCTTACACTATCATGCTTTGAAGCCTGCAACCTGCCATAGGTATGGAGCTCCAGGGAAGGCATCTGGGGACTTACAAGTGTTAAGGCATAACAGGCCCTTACTGCTCTGATACTGCTCAGTTTTATAGTTTCTGAGAGGGTTAAAGACCAGGGATGCAGGTTATAGGGATAACTCTTCTTCCTGGCACCACTGTTTCACCAATGAAATTGATTCAGTCCATCATAAAACTAAAAGCTAAAATAAATAAATAAATAAGTACATAAGTAAGTAAGTAAGTAAGTAAATAAATAAATAAATAAATAGGGAAATACCTCCACATAACCAATACAGCATAAAATAAAGAACATACAGAAACTCTGACCACTCTGTAAACATTATTTTTGTATGTCCCCTTCCAAAGGCACACAGCAATTCCCAGCTTGATTGAAGTTTTGCCAGGACTTTTCCTTTGAAAAAAACCTATATAAATAACATTTTTTTTGTGCTGAGAAGCATATCTTAAGTGTTACTGAAAGTGAGTTAAATCTCCAGGTTGCACAAAAATATGAGTGCACATCCACAGACACCAAGCAGGACAGTAAGCTGGGAATTTACTATTAGGCCATCCAGCCAAGACCAATACCAATAAATTACTCTTTAAGGAACTAAAGTTTGCCTCTAAACCAATGGCCCTTGTCCTTATAAAGGAGTTCAACTTGTCATACATCAATTCAGAGCACCACACACTTGGTACAAACAATTCTAGAAGATTTCTAAAACACATGGTAACATTTCTACAACACATGATAACTTCATGGTGCTAAGGGAGGCAATCAGGAAAGCTGCCCTCCTTGATTTGCTGCTTGTTAATAGAGAAGATGTCATAGAGTAGGTGATTGTTGACTCTTTTGGTCACAGTGAACACAAAAAAGACCAGTTTAAAAATCGTGGTGACAGGAGTAAAACTGTCAGAAAAGCTGCAACATAAGGAGAGCAGTCTCACTTCAGTGGCTGGTAAAATTATAGAGAAAATAATTCTGGTAGTTATTGAAAAACACCTGAAAGACAATGCAGTCATCAGTCACAGCCAGCGTCACTTCATGAGAGGGAAGTCCTGCTTGACAACTCAATTTGCTTTCATGGCAATGTAACTAACCCACATGGTTGATCAAGGGAAGCCAGCTGATGTAATATTTTTGGATTTCAGTAAAGCTTTCAATGCTGTCTCTCTCAGGATCTTTCTGAAGAAAATGTCCATCCCACAGCTGGATAAACACATCATGTGGTGGGTGAGCAACTGGCTCACAGGTCAGGCACAAAAGGTTGCAGTGGGTGGGGTGACATCAGACTGGTGACCTGTCACTTGTGGGCTTCCACAGGGCTCCATCCTTGGACCTGTGCTCTTCAATGTCTTCATAAATGACTTGGACATAGCATTCAAAAGTACAGTAAGTTTGACACTGATACTTGAGGACAGAGAGGCCCTCAGATGCAGAAAGACCTCAACTAATCTGAGGACTGAGCAACCACCAACAGAGTGAAGTTTGACAAAAACATGAGCCAGTTTCTGCACCTGGGAGGGTGCAACCCTGGATGTATAGACAGACTGGGGAATGACAGGGTGGAAAGGAGTGGAGTGGAAAGGGCCCTGGGGGTCCTGGTCAGTGGCAAGTTGAACATGAGCCAGCAGTGCCCTGGCAGCCAGGCGGGCCAACCCTGTCCTGGGGTGCATCAGGAACAGCATCACCAGCCAGGCAAGGGAGGGGATTGCCCTGCTCTGCTTCTGCTTGCTTTTGATGTTCTTTATTTCTCACACAAACCTCTTCTTAGTTACAAGAAAACTAGTTAAAAAATATCCTAGAGTCTTTTTTATCTTAGAATAGAAAAAGAAAACTAAAAGCAGAGCTCTGTCTTTTCTAAACCACCTGCAAGTTCATGAAAAATATTCAGACTTAAAAGAAAGCCTTGCAGAGGTGTTTAAACAAAACAGGCTGAGAATCTATTGAAAAACCACAAGAAAAAAATCCTCTCTTATGTGGGAAGATGATTCAGCAGGGCTAAATATTAATGGGGTTTTGTGGGTTTTATTACAAATATCAAAGAGGAACTTGTTACATTAAAAAAAAAAAAGTGAATCAGTGAGAAGCAAAAGTTTTCAGGATGTTATTCATTTGTAAATTTGATCACATTTTGATTTTTTAACTAGTATTTTAGTAGTATCCCCCACACTTTATTCCAGTCACAAACGTATCTGGGAATGATTTGCTCCATCAAAGGCATTTTTTCTTGACCCACTTGGAACGGCTGCATCTTAAAACCAAAGCAGTATTCCCAGAAATATGCAACTGACCCTTGCATTCAAAACTGTTGTGTGTTTTCTCAGATCCTGCTTAAGTGCAGCAAAATCAAGGAGCAGCCAGCTTGCTAAGCACTGTTTTACCTGTTCAGGCATGTAATAGAACCAAGAGATAGAGACAGGAGAATGCAGAGGTTTGTTTTTGTTTCATCCACAATTACTGTTTAACAAAAGCACATCTGAGACAAAGGTTACCATGTACAGAGGGCATGACAGCCACTTTTCTATCAGATGCTTGGATAACCTGTGAGGACACTGCTAAGCTTTCACACTGTCAGTTGCACCATGTTCCCCTAAAAATAATAGTATTTTCTCTGGATTCCAAGCCCAAACTTCTGTAGGATTTGATTTCATCCTGACAAAAGAAATTAGCTACATATTTCTCACTAGTGCTAACACTGATGCAACTCTCTGACATCAACCAAGGCACAAGCCATTGTTCATGTCAGCATTTGGCTTTTTGCGATGCCACATCAATTAGATCTGCCACTTGCACCCTCTGAGCTCCAGCATCCCAGCTGGTTCTCTTTTGTCTCATACAAGCAGCAAGCTCCTTCTATGATATTTGCAGTAACCCCCTCCTTCCCATCTTGGTAGGGAAAAAGATGTGTTGTGGTGGGTTTTCCATATATATTACTCAATAAATTCCTTTTTGAACAACAGCAGTCATCCCCTCCTCACAAATGCAGGCAATCTATGTGCACAGCAGATCCTGAAACTAATACTTAAAAACTGACATGCAAGGGGGCAACCTCAGAAAATACCTACATTTTTTTCATATGGTTTTTCATATGGTTCCGGGATAATTTTGTCGCAGTCTTGTCCATTTCTAGACAACTCAGAAAATATCTTTTACTTATTTGTGGTTTAGAACTATTATTTAAGAAGATAATCAGATCAAATACTATAATAAAGAAGGGGAAAGGGAAAATAGCAAAAAGGTGAAGAGAAGCATTTGTAAGAAAGTAAAATAAACTAGGTAGAAACAACAAGGGGGGGTTATGCTTTTTTCTCTAAAAGATGCTTTAAGGTGTGAAGTTTCCATACATGTCTGTGAAAAAAATATGTCATAATTTCAGACAAATTGTCTGGTTGCATTACAAAGCATTTGTGCAACTCCCTTGAAAGGTTAGCTGCTGTAGGGTGGTCAACTCAGTTCTCAGCAGAGTAAAGAAAGGAAGAATTTTAGCCAATTCAGCTGCAAAATAACACCATTTGCTGAAGACCATTCAAGGTCACAAAATGGCACTGGCTTCTTCTACTGATTAGAGCCATCCCTAGTTTCAGTCCAGGGAAGAAGGGTCCTGTCCTTGTGGGATTTTTTTGGTGCAAGGTTTACAGCTGCTGTCTCTCTCTCCTACCTGGGATAAAAGCTCTGACAGTTCCCAAAATACAAATCCCAGCACTAGCAGTGCTTCTCCCAGGGAGGATGCTAGGCTAGCAGGGTCAGCAGAGGCTGCCCACAGGGTGCTGCTGCCAGCAAACCTTCCCTTCCTAGGGATAGACCCTCATCTTCAAAGTATTTGCCATCATTCACAACACCTGCACCCATGGTCTGGTTATAGTCCTTTCCACCACCAAACACTTCTAAGGAGGCAGAAAGGACATTGTGGCATATCGCTTTCAACAATTTTGACAATTAGAAAGCTTTTCATAGACCCTCTTTGTACCTGTCAAGGCCAGCACACAGCTCTACAGACTCTTTTTCTTAAGCTCAAAAACACTTGTGTGGTTGGGATGGGGAGGGCAATGTTCACTGTTCTGGCTTCTTGTGTACATCAGGTCTCTCCTTGGTCTGCCAAATTTAAGACGTAAGTGGACTAGAAAGTGGTACGCTGACTCCAGCCTAGCAGCTGAACAAACTCTGTAGCCATAAATTATGAAAACACACAAAGAGAAAGGTCAGGAGGAAGTGTTTCCTCCTCATCACAGCCAAGTGACGGGTTCTCACTCTCAATGTGAGTGCTGCCCATATGAGCTGCACTGGCTGGGTAATTAAAGAAAAGCAGCTGGGAGAGAGAGAGGATGTGGTTACTGCTTAAGGGACCTAGAAGTCAAACAAGGTCTTTTCTCTATTTCTTCCCCACACCACCCCCTGCTTTCTTTTTTTAAGTGTTTTCTTCAAAGCTTTTTCTTATCCATAAAATCTGCTATCTACCTGTGTGCTGTGTGCTGCCATCTCCTCTGGCAGGAACTGTTACCTCTGAAACTTACCTTTTTGTCTCCAGTTCATGGTCTGTTGGTTTGGAGGTTTTTTTTCCCCGTATTTGCCACATAACCTGTTTGTGGTTTTATTATCACAGCACCTGGAGCAGAGTTTTTTAGGGTCTGATCATGCCCTCTTGCTTATCTACTCCTGAAATAGTTATAAATAGCTCCAAATCTGCACTCTGAGACAAAATGCTCTCTTTCATCATCTTTCCTCTTCTTCTGCTTGAGGGTAAGTGCACTAGTTCTTAGAGCACTTACTCTTTGCTCTTCTGTTTAAACAGCAAATTGGTAAGACAAAAACTCAAGCTCACAGTTCCCCTTCCATCTGCATGTGCACCCTAAACTGGCACACCAGTCTGCAGTGCTTGAAACACAGCAAGAGGGACTGTACCTTTGAGTGGCCACCTTGAGCAGTCTATTCACAGACTATTTGTGAGATGGTCTCTCAAATATGGTAAAGCCTTAGTGTCAAGGGGAGCTCTCAAATAAACTGCTACACTGTGGAGAGGAAAGAAAGAGAGAGGGAAAAATACTACCAAGAAAAATGTAAAAGGAGACTTCTGAAAAGTCATTAGTAGCTTAGTACAGTTTCTCCCTAAAAGCTTTTAGCAGTTTATTAATAAATACCCTCCTGAAGAGCAGTCTAATATATTTACCTTATTTTTCAAAATCCTTCAGTTTTACTTAGACTGTAACCATCAATAAACAAATAAAAGCATTCTTATTTTAAGAAAATAATTAAAACAAAAAATACTGCTCCATGTTTTTTTGTAACAGAGCACCATCAGTGAGCTTTCTGCTTGCCCCTGTCCTTAATTATAGTATTTTGATGGCCAGAGAAGACATAGAGTACTGTATCTGGATTGCCAAACGGGAAAGATAAGCTAAATCTCTAGCTGCACTACATTACCTCAAAAGTTCAATACTCTCAATACTACAAAGACTAAACAGTAAGTGGGTACTGTTTAGTGCTTGGGTGATTTTTTTATGTCAGTATTTAGTCAGCAGGTGTACTATCAATGAAGGGTTTCCCGTACCAGGGAGGCCACTGCTTGATACTGGAAACTCAGGGCAATACAAATGAACCAAGAAGGGAAAAAACCCCAAAAAACCCAAACAAAACAACAAAACAAACAAAACAAAACTACAAAACAAGTAAACAAACCACCAAAATACTTCATTCTGTAGTCCCTATACCAGTTATACCTGCAAGACAACCATAGAAAACCTGAGTTCAGTGCTGGGGTTGGCAAAAACACACATGAAAGAAAATGTTTTGTCATTTGATATTGCCTGAAGAATGAAGAAGATAAAAGGGGGAGGAAAAGAGAATAGAAACAATAGGGTACATCCAATAAATTCTCTTATAAAAAGCCAGACTGTAATAAACCAGTGAGTTGGAACATAGAGTCCTTCAATCCATATAGGAGAAGATCCACCGTCCTGGCCTTCCCGTGACAAAATCTATTCTTAGGTTATTTTTTTCTAGCAGAGTGTATTTATAATGTTCTCTAACTTGCAGGAGATTGAGTGTTTCTATAGCTAGAAAAATTCAGACAAGTGTGATAAAACAGAAAAACAGTCATCCACTAGGGAAAGCATATTAAGATATTAAGTAAAGTTTTTTAACAAATTTTTAAATAATGTTCTCCCAAGAGTTATTGATGATTTACCCCATTTCTAGGCACTATGAAATTCTATCACATCAGTAACTAACCAATTATGCTGAAAGTGTTGAAAAAACAATATGTTCCAGGAACAAAATATTACAGAAAACCAAGATTTTTATGTTGAAGTGTAATGAGATAAAAATTCATGTGTTAAATATACACTTCTAATTATAATAAGATTCATGTACTGGGGAACAAACAGCTGACAACAGCAAGAGCTTTGCAACTGAAACCATTACTCATATTTATAAACTTTATAATAGCAAAATTAACTTGTGGTGGGTTTTTTTTCTGTCATTTATTGGCAGTGTCATACATAGTTATGACACTGCCAAAAGCAATTTGATTTAAATAGCTCAGCTTCCAAAAAGTTAGACTGGTTTTCTGTGGCATCTCAAAGAAAACCTCTTTATTTTCGCAGGTATTTTTGTTTGTTTGTTAGGAAGTGAGAAGACTGCTTACTTTCCAAGTTGTACTGGATTACCCAAAGCAGCCTTCTGTTTCTTTTTTTCATGACTCTCAAACAAAATATAAATACTGTAAGTTGAATTCTAGCCACAAGGCATACCACTCACTGCCACATTACTCTTGATGTTGCTCCTTTCATTATTATAGCAGGAATACCCTCCATCATGCACAGAGCACAAATAAAGACCATCCAAACCAAAGACCTTTTGTTTGGATGGGCTTTATTTATTTGGGCTGTGCCATTTAGTTCTTCAGCACTTTTATGTATTCATCATGTATTTATGTACAATATATCTGTACAATGCCCTTCTATAAGGCAAAGGGTTTTCACCAGTGGTCATATTTAATTTGGAACTTAGGAAAAATCTCATGCATGCACAAAACTTCCCTCCCCTGATGATCAAGAGAAAACCCAAAAGAAAGCCATTTCAGATGGGAAACAGATTGATAAACATGTTCAGAAAAGGACAAAGGAAGATGGTCTTCAGCAATATTCATTGAATCAGATGAACTGACTCTAACCTCATTGGGTACCACACTCACTGGAGATCACTGTCAACAAAACAGCCCTGGAAAAGAGCAGGAAAAATGGTTGGTTCACTTAGAACGCAGGGAGTCAGGTAGCACACTCACAGGAAATGCTGCTGGTGGTAGTGACATCCTTAACTCCCTAATATTCCCATTCCCCCTGCTGGATGTCCAGCACAGTTGGATCATTCTGATGTAGTGATCCTGCCTGCCTTACCCCTGTGCCTGTGCACTGCCTGTGCTCTTGATGGGCCACCACTGTGACCCCTTGGCCAGGTCCCACCCCACCAGCAGCCAGCACAGAGGGCCACAGGGCTGACCCTCTGCAGGGCACTTCCCTGTGTTTGCCTGGGGTCTGCTGTGCCCCACCAGGCCCTGTGGCAATGGCTGTCATGTCTAAAAGGACACTTCCCTATCCCTGCCTGATTTTTATTTTTGATTTTATGAGGAGGTCAAATGCTTTTCCTAAATCTCCCTAACTAATTAGAGAGCTGTGGTGCATGCATTTCTGCAAAGGAACGTGCTGTGGAAGGACAACTCAGATCTCCTGACCCTTTGCTGCCACTATTGGGCCTGTCTGTTTATCAGGAAAAGGCAAAGAACAGTAGCTGCACCTACCTGAGTAAATCGAGCATGTGAATGGCCATTCTTTGGCATTGGGTCCCTACTATTAAACCTCCCTTCTTTCCAGAGGAGGGTGGCTGGATGCAAACTGCCTGCTGGATGTGGGCCATAGTCCACACTAATTTTCAAGTAAGTGCTTGGCAATTTTCTAGGAGAGTTCTCGCTGGCAGGGGTTGAAACTCAAAGTGTTTTTAGCAATTTAAGAGTATAGATTTCCAGGTTCCAGCACCTGGGAACATTCCTCACACTGTATAGCTTACAAATATAGACACAGCCATCACACATAGCTATGCACTGCCCTCACACCCACAGGAGCACAGCTTGGCAGCCACAGAAAGAGATAGCTGGAGCATTGGACTGCACTCTGCAAGGCACAGGGCATAACAGATGAATCGCAGCCTTCAAGGCTTACTCAGTGCTGACCTTAATTATACACATTTGATTCTAAACTGCCTGCCCCAAAAGCTAATAACTATTTTTTTTTCCCCAATACAGAATTGGAGAACAGTATGACCATAGATCACCTGCTATTCTGCTCAAGTGGGAAGTAGAAACAAATCAGTTTTTACTTCAGGACCATCAGGACATAATCTAGCCTGCGTATTAAGAGTATGCAGGTATTTTTGGAAGAGACTTGAAACAGAACATACAGGAGGTATGGGTATCTTGGTGAACCGGTGTAGAAAGAAGAGAATAAAGACTGAAAATGTGATCATGATAAATGGTAGATTGCACACCATAAAGAACACTAGAAACCATACAGTGGCATGTACAAAGAGCCATAAGTGTAAAGAGTCACAAGTATACAAACAAGATATTTCCTGAAAAAGCAGAAAGCAAACAACTACCATGAGACTTTTTGTCATATTAAAACAGAAAGATTAGAAGGCTTGAGAAGATTTTTATAATTATTCTTATCGTTGCTCTTGTTGTTACTGTTGTGGTGTTCCTCTTTCCGAAGTTTCCCTTCTCCTTCCCCCTTAACAAGATCTCTCAACAAAGCAGTACTAGGAAAACAAGAGCTTCCTATCCTCATCAGAGGGGGAGAGGAGTCATTTCCTGCAGTTTGAGAAGCTCCAGCAAGGACCACAGACCCCCTTCACGCTTTCTGCAGGAGAGCATGGAGAAAATCCCCCAGTCCAAACCAGCTTGCAGCTACCCTCTTCCAAAGCAGCATAGCTCCCAAGAAAGAAAGCTATCAAATATTGAGGGGTCAGGACAGAAATGGTCCTCCGGAAAAGAACCTATTTGTCTTTGTTCCTGCAGTGAGCAGGACTTTTAATCAACCTCTTATTAGAGAATATATCTTAGAGTGAACTCCATGACAGGGTTCAGTAAGCAAAGGAGACTGCAGGAAACTACTTGGAATCGGTATTAATAAAAAAAAAAAAAAAAAAAAAGCCAGGACTATAAAGGGTCTGGTACCATGACACTCATTTCCTACATTAAGGTTCATTATCATGTTCATTACCTCTACCCAGTGAGCAGCAGGATTCAACTTATGTCTAAAAGCAAATAGGTTACATTTCAGGTGTTATAAAAAACTTTTACATTCTAATGTTGCCCAGAACAAATTCTCATTTTTAAATAAAGCAGTTGTGAACATTTACCTTCAAAGCAGAAGAAGACAGGGAATCTCATATGCAATGTCATCTCCAAGGGGAAGATTTTAATCAACCTGCAAGTGTTCAGCTAAATGCAATGCACAACAGAAAACTTCTCTCCATCATTTTTTACCTTTCAGGAAGGTGCCTGTAAAATGTGTGTGAATTATCTTAGGTTTTCTATCTCTGGTGCAGCAGTGGGCTGGGAAATCCAGTCCCCTAGATATTTTATGAGATTAGACTTTTCTAATTCAAGGCAGGTTTCAGACAAAGTACTCAATATTTATATTAAAAAATTTAAAAGCCACAGAATCATAATATCATACAATATTTTCAGTTGGAGGGGATCTTCTGTCATCAGCCCCCATGGAAAGAGAAGGGACACTTTCAGCTTGCTCAGAACCCCATCCAATCTGACCTGAAATGTTCCCAGGGATGTGGAATCTGCCACCACTCTGGGCCACCTGTTCCAGTGTTTTACCACTCTCATAGTTAAAAGACTCTTCCTTATAACTTATACAAATCTACCCTCTTTTAGTTTAAAACCATAACTCCTTGGCCTATTGCTACAACTCCTGTTGGAAGGCTTCACCCCATTTTTCATATAACAGCCCTTAAAGTACTGCAAGTCCACAACAAGGTATCCACAGAGCCTTCTCTTTCCCAGCCTGAACAATGCCAACTCTCTCAATCTTTCCTCATAGTGAAGGGGCTTCAAACCTCTGATAATTTCTGTGGCCCTTTCTCTGAACCTGCTGCAACAGGTCCACATCCTTCTGGTGTTGGGGGCCCCAGAGCTGCACACAGCACTCCAGGCAGGGGCACAGGGGAGCAAAGGGGCAGAATCCCCTCCCTCCACTGCTGCCCACACTGCTTTGGATGCAGCCCAGGACACGTTTGGCTTTCTGGGCTGGGAGTGCTCATGGCTGGGTCATGTCCAGCCTCTCACCCACCAGCACCCCCAAATCCTTCTCCCCAGGGCTGCTCTTTGTGTTTTCGTCCCCCAACCTGTGCTGATACTGGAGTCTCCACAGCCTAGCTGCAGCACCTTGCACTTGGTCTTGTTAAACCTCATGAGATTCCCATGGGCCCACTTCTCAAATTTGTCCACATCCCTCTCGATGGCATCTTATCCCTCAGGTGTGTCAACTGCACCACTCAGCTTGATGTCATCTAATAATTTATTGAAGGTGCTCTCAACCCTGTCCCAGTGTCCCAATGACACCGTCCATGTTCTTGATGAGGAGATAAAGTAACGCTGGTCCCCATACAGACTCCTTAAAGACACAACTTTTCACTATCTCTATTGGGACTCTGAGATATTGACTGCTACCCTCTGGATCTGACTGTATAATTAATTTCTCACCCACCAAACAGTTCACCCATCAAATCCATCTCTCTCCAGTTCTCCAGTTAAGAGAGAATTATGTTAAGGGGGAATGTGTCCAATTCTTTAATGACGTCTGTTGCACTTTCCTTATCCACTGATGAAGCCACTCCATCACAGAAGGCCACTGGGTTGGCCAGTCAGGACTCGCCCTTGGTGAAGCCATGCTGGCAGCCTCAAACCACCTCCCTGTCCTCCCTGTGCCTTAGCATAGCCTATAGATGATTTCTTCTGTGGTCTTCCCAAGAACAGAGGTGAGGCATGCCCATTTAACCTTTTCTTTCTTCCATGGCATGACCTCACCAGTAAGGACTCCCTAAGGACAATGAGTTATCTGTACTGTGGTAATTACACAGCACAGCAGTACTTACACCCCAGATTTATCTGTCCTGTACAGAACAAATGAATCAAATAAATTTTCCTAAATATAAAGCTTCTTACACCAGGTGGGACGAGGAACAATAGTTGTCATTTAACCACTTAAGAATAATTAATTGCCTTTATCTGACAGTTGAGTCCAGTAAAACCAGTAGGCATTTGACAGCTGCCAGAGCTTGAGTCTGATTGTCTTCAATGCGATATGAGCTGATCTCCTGCTTCACACAGAGAGCAGGCAAGGGAAAAAAAGGCTGAGTCAAGACTGCACATCAAAACTTTTGCCGGCACCGTTGTCTCAGCAAGGGGAGAGACTTGTGATGATAATGATAACCCTGTAACAAGAAAGCACTTGGTTTATTATACAGTTAGATCCTGCCAGAAAAGTACTTCCACCCTCTAGGGTTTTTCTCGTTTAAGCTATAAAAGGAATGCACCTTTAAAGATATGTATTCATAATACAAGTCTGCAAACACAGTTATCCAAGCAAATCTTATCAATATAGACAACAACAAAATAAAACAAGCCACACTTTCAGCTACTCCTCGAATATTAATCCAGACAATCTTCAGCAAATGCAAGTCAACACCAGTCCAGTGATTTTTGTGCAACTGCAGTTAATACCACTGAGAAATTGCATTTTCCAGATGGGAAGAAAAAAGCTAAAATTGTTAAAGAGGACGTTGTAGGTTTCATTTGAAATGTCGCATCTAAGCAGACATTTATTCCCAGAGAATACTTGCTCTAATCCCTTGAAACAGCTGCAAAATTATGTATCTTTAGAGTTTGGGGCACAAGATATTTTCTGACAAGTTCTGAAACTAATTTCTTTGTGCCACAAGAGGAATCTCAATCCTCTTCCCTCTTTTGATTTAAAAGACATGTCATGCAGAGGAGCGGTGGTCACATCAACAAGGAAACTCATCCCCTGGCAAAACGGGCCTGAAGCAAAGTGTATCACTTGGGATGTATTCAGCCCAGATCCCGGTCCTGCTCCTGGGAAAGTAATGTTGTTCCTAAGGCACAGGAGCCATATGTGCTTGGCCATCCTCAGTGGGAGAAGGTGATCTGCAGAATTCAAATACAGACAAGTCTGACACTGGCATTGTAACCCTGGGCAAATCACTTCCTTCACCATCACAGTTTCTTCTGCTGCAATATCATTGTCTGCCAGAATGAGTGGATTTGATAATCATGGTTTATAAAACTTTAGGATAGTTAAGGAAAATCAATTAAATTCAAGACAATTCCCTAGAAATGCCTCTGGGCAAGAAACGATCACTGATAACAACACTCTTCAAATTTTGTCACAGCAGTGTGTCTTGCATTCCAGTCTCAGGGACTTTGTCCCACAGCTCTGCAGGACAGGATGGCAGGCTCCTCACTGAGCAGGGCAGTCAGCTGGCACAGAACCAGCATGGGAGGGAGCAGTGCATGCTCCCAGACACACAGCTAGCTGTGCCACCTGGCCCCTGATCCTCCCACTGCTAAGGTAAAGAGTCCACAGTGCCCACCCACACAGAAAGACAACAACTCAGCATGGCATCCTGCAGCCCACCCAAACCTCTCCCCAGGTACTCTACACTGTCTACAGTGTGATGTCTATCAAATGTCACTGTGATGGGAGAGAGAGAAAGTGACTAAAGATACAGCACAAAGAAAAAGTATTTGAAAATGTTCTCAGACCAATGTAAAATCAGTATTTTAACCAAAGAGAAAAGCACTATCCAAATATATATTTTAAAAATGCAAATATCAACAATTTAGTTACATGCTAAATATGCATCCACGAAACCTACTCTAAATATAGAGACATCTAGTACCAAACATCTAAACATTTCATCTGCAAGTGCATGTGCATGTGCATTTTAATGAATGCCAAAGGCACTGTATATCCTGAAAGGAGACGGTCTTCACAGTAGGTAAGGCTTGCATCATTTATGTTTTGAAGATGTCATTAAAGTAACCACTACGTCCTTGCAGAAGACTCCATCCAAGTATTACTTGAACTATATTTTACCTGGGATCATTAGTAATATTGCAAAAACTACTTCTTCCCAGAATCAAAGACAATTGCCTCAAAATGTTTAGCTCAAACTAGAAAAGGTGCAGGAGAGAATCTGAGGGAAAAAAGATTGCTCTCTTTATCTACACAGTGCAGCAAGTTATATTGAAGGGAAACCTATTTGAGAAAAACAAGTGTAGATGCCCACTAGTTGTGTAAAGACAAGCATAATTTTGTCTGCTATGAATAAAATTGAAAAGAACACAGTGTCCTAAAATCATTTGTGTGTTTGTTTCTATAATCTTTAAATTTTTCCAAGGAATTTAATCTTGTTTTGCTCATTTGTACCAAAATAAAAAAGAAACCTACCTGTTTTTTCTGCCGTTTAGACAACATCTCAGTGTCTATAACATATTTTTACCTGAATGTGCAATTGAAAATGCTGTTTCATTTTTTTAACAGATGAACACCACTGCCCAGCTATTCTGCTAAGATTAGACTATAATTGTTTGGCATATTCTGAAGGATTTTGTAACCTTCACTCCAGTGTTTGTGTCTGGAATAACAAACAATAAAAGAAAAAAATTGAATGGACAAGATGTTCACATAACACTGTGTTTGTCTAAAATTTTTGGGCTTGTTCATTTTTGTTGAGCTAAACCTCACATATGACACAAACAGATATCATCATTCTAAACTGAGTAAATTCAGGTCTGCAGAAATTTTGTACTGGAGATCATGTCTGGTTTGGATTTTAAATCTCAGTGTGCCAAACAATATATTCAAAGTTTTTGCTTTGGATGGGACTCTGCCATGTACTTGAATTTTATGGAGCACGTCTGGTTGAATGACACTGTTACAACTAAAAAAACAAACAAGCAAACAAACATAAAATCTATTCCCAATGAGTTGTGTTCAGAAACTGTGCAATGCTCCATGCCAGAGTTTTAAAAACTGTCTATTAGTAAAGCCCATACTGCAAGACAGCCTGAAACTACAGATCCATTTGGTCCTGCTCTCTGGGCATGATCGGTCTCAGTGGGAAAGCCACTTCTGGAAGGCTTGCATCTGTACTTCTCACTTCTGCTACCTCCACAGTATTCACTGTCAGTAAAGCACCACTTTGAATGCCTGTTTCCTGCCTTGCTGGTTTATTCAAGCAAACCACTAAATCCATGCCAAAGAGGGCCTTCCTAACAGCTGTGGATACATAAGCCAACAGAATTAATTTTTACAGATCAGAGAAATCTGAGGAAGTTTACACAGCCCTAATATAACCACAACTATTTTCGGCTTGAGGAGAAAAAAAAAAAAAAAAAATGCCCTGGACAAAAACACTTCACAAGTCAGTAACTAAGACAAAACACAACTTTCTACCTGATCTGTATAAATTATTCCCAGCATGGAAACAGCTCCAGTGCACAGCATGGTTCATTGGAGTAGCACTACTGAGTTTGCACCAGCTCCCAGACCCAGCAAGCAGCCCCTGAGAGCTTTTACACATTTGTTTCACGTTCAGGCAATGCTAATAAACATAGCACAATTCTCCTCCTCACAGAGGAACTCCCCCAGGCTCACAGAAACAGTAAATTGAAGCATGCAGATGCTACAGAAATGAAAGCAGCACAAGTGCCCCAGTTTCACTCAGAGAAATTATAAAACCAGCGTAACACTGAATACACCTCCCGCAAGCACTCTCCTCTTGTGCTGTTATCACTCATAAAATTTCTAGTAACAGTGCTTCCGGCTCCTACACAGCCGTCACATGTGAGGTTTTTCATTTCATGAATTTCCTTTCTTGTGGGAAATCAGTGCTTACATAAGTGCAAAGTTCAGAAGTGGGGAAACTTAAATCCTTCTTTCCTGGAAGACATACCTGAGGCAACCTGCAACTTCAGGTACCAGTGGTATGCCTCACACACTCATTGTACAATTCAGTCCCAGCACTGTTTTTACCCTCAAACTCCTGTCAGTGGCACTTGCCCATTTCTTGTCATGAAAAACAAGCAGAGAGGGAGAGAAAAGCAACTTGTTTGGGGAGAAAATGCTAAGCGACCTCTTCAGGTAATGTCAAACAACTAAAGTTCATCTGAAACTGTGCTGAGAGTTGGAATCTCCTTTTTATGCATAAGAAATCCAAAGGTGCCTGTGCGGTTTTTCAGGCAGATCTCAAATGCTGATTACAGAGGAAGTCGAAAGATTAGAGAAAGAAGTTGGACAGCTGTCTGGCAAAATGTCTCAACAGTAAAGCCTGATCAAGGAAGTCATGACGGAAAAGTCACTTTCTGGGTTAAGCAAGCAAGAACTTTGGCAAAGACAGAAACAGAAGTCACTTGGGCCTGTGTCTCTGCTAAGGGTTATGTACATCAGCTATTGGAGCAAATCTCACCCAGGCCTCTCCCAGCAAGACACTGCCAAAATCTGCAAAAGACTCTTGCTTGTAGAAATTGCTGCTGGAAGTCCCTTCCTGTGGACAAGTCCTGGAGGGGTCCCCTTGTCTTGGTCCATCCAATGCCTCTGGGAAGGGGGTAGGCTGTCATCTGCAACTCTTCTGTGCGGTTGCCTCTGCCCACAGTGGTTTCAGATGCCTCTGTGCTCCGATCCTGAACAATCTCCCAGACAAACCTTTAAAACCTGTTTAACAGCAAAGGACAAGAACATCTGTCCTCACCACCACAGGTCTTAATGCTGAAGTGAGGTACAGTGTGGACTTGTTGATGTTACTTCTTTGGCTCTCTTTCTTACGCCGAAACTAAATATACCACAATTCAGCATGCTCTAGGGGAGGAGCTGAGCATGTTCACTTCCACAAGATCACTCACTTCTCCTGTTTAACTTCGATCACCACCAAGTAAACTATTCACAGAGGGACTACTCAAGGAGAGGAAATAGGCATGACCAAACTGTCTACTTGATGGAGTTAGATGATGAACCTCCTATTTTCTCGTTAGAGTTACTTATCATTTCTAATGAACATCAAGTAAAGTGTAGATTTTTTTTCTCCCCTACCCTTATAGACTCTATTTTTGAATTGTTCTCTTCTTTATTCCCTTTAAAGATTGAAAACCTTTGCTCTTCACATGAGATCTTCTAATATTTCCCTCTAGTCCAAGTTAAAACTGTTATCCTTTTGACCTTTGACAATATTATACTTTAGGATTGGGAGATGTCACCATGTTCTCTCATAGTACGACTTGTAGACTGAAATTAACAGGAACCCTCAGCAGTCATCAGCAATCTCAAGTACTCCTTTTCTTCATGTCATGAAAGAAAAAATTAATGTGTTAAGCAAGGCTCCATGCTCCAGGCCCTGCAGATCTCATCCCAAGGCAAACACTTCCAGCCCTATACACCAGAAGTTGATTTTCCAAGCAGGCAGGGACTTTCGCAACAAGGATAAAAAATGCCCTTGGAATGATACTTCTTTTACATATCTTAACTTCTCTTTTGCAGGTGCCCTGGCTGCCAGCAGTAGTGCACTGCTGCATTTCACATCATCTTCTCCACTGACTGCCCAGGAGACTGGGGGTCGTAGCAAAGCATCCCAGCATCTGAGCATTCCAAGAATGATGAGCCCCACCACTGCAACACCTCCTATGCTTATCCAGCGAGAGACCTTGAGGGAGACAAGCATGCTTCCAGTATTCTGGGGTCCTAAAAAAATGATTCATCTGTTTTGTGCTGAATATGCATAAAAATTATGCTATTCAGCGTATTGCATGCAATTTAAATTTTCTTACACGAAGAAAGATCACAAAGGGCTTTTCTTTATGGTAATTTCCAGTAATTATTGAGCATTTTTCCCTATTTCTTGAATTCAACGCAGAAATATCCTGCAAGTAACTCAGAAAGAAAAGCCTGTACACTTTAATTTCCAAGGGAAAACTTAATGCAAAGGAAGTGGAAACCCATAAAGACTGAGCAGTGCTGAAACAGAGCAGTCTCTCTGCTGATCACCCTCACTCTGGAGCAACACAGATGAACCAATAGAAAAGAGCAGACAATTCCTCAAAGATAAAATGAGATTTTATAGGGATGCTGAGTGGCTAATATATTTTGTCCCCATGACTTTCCTCGGCAGTGTGAAATGTCAAGCTTGGAAAAACATTTATATAACTGTGTTTGAAGGAATCACATGTATGTACAACAGAGTACATCAGGATTTTGACTGGGCATTGAGAGGAGCAAAAGAGGGTTCAGAATACTGCTAGGGAACTGCTTCAGAAGCAGACCCTGATAACCAGAAGAATTCACCCGGAGTTCTGTCAGTAAAATACAACTCACAACTCCACAACAGTGGTGGTGAGAAACTGTGCCTCTGTCTGTAACTAGACGTGAGATCAAGAGCACTGCTGCTGATATAACAGCAGTTTAACTTCTGATGGCAAAGTTAGTTAGGTTTTCATTTGTACCATTATCTACCAAATCACCTTTCAGGATGTCTCCAGGCATTTAACTTGCCAGTGCTGCAGCCCAAATCTGAATGCAAAGGTGGAGTTTTAAGTACGAAGCCCAGTATTTGCTTTATAAACAAACACCTTGTTGATAATAAATTATTATAATCTCATGACGGTATTAGAACCATAGTTGACTATTTACTTGAAAACAATTATGTAATCATTTGGGGTATTTGTGACATATTTGTGAATAAGATGGGAAAAGAGTCATGGAACAAATTCCCAGGCAAAATTCTTGTACCATATTACTGAAGCATTCAAACAGAGTAGAACAAGGCCAAGGATGGCAAGATCCAGCTCAGATGGAAAGTAGTACAGGTACCATTGTACAAAGGCTATAAAACAACAACAACAAAAAAGGGAGTTGCATGGAAAAACATGTGAGTGGAGAAGAGACTAAAAAGCCTTAATGCACCGCTCTGCTTTGAGCATGATCTAGACCAGGGATTTTTGCAAGTGTTTTAGTACTCGATAATGTACTTGAGAATTGATCCATGCATTACATGATATTAAAAAAAGCTAAAACAAACAAGTAAACATCAACAAAAAAAAAAAACCAAGCAAAAAACAAAACAAAACCAAAACAAAACCAAAAAAACAAACCACAAAATAAATGTGGTTAGTACCTCTACCTTTTCCTCTTCTGTTACAAATTTTAGAATATTTTTGCAGAAGAGAGGCTGATGGTGCCTTTGTTGGCCAAAACAAAGGCACACACGGATTTTTCTTCCATGTATCTGCACATTCCTAAGGTCTGCAGTAAGCACATTCACTAGAAAAACACTGGTGATGATTTTCTGATAAACAAGATATTCTACTTGGAAGCTAAGCTTTAACTTAAAGTTGCTTCTTCAGTCTCTAGACTACATAGACAGCATTATGGAAAGAAGAGGAAGCAAATCAATACTGCAATTAATGCTAAGTCTGTAAACAACCTTAAATACAGCTTGAGAGATGTGTACTCTGATTCACTTCTAAGTTCTTATCTCAAACCTTTAGCAGGTGTTAAGAGAAAAGAAATGGAGGACCTATTCTTGGTCTGTTTCAACTATCCCTGAAATGCAGAATTTAATAGGTCATGTGAGGATACACTTGGTAGTTTTTGAGATAATTTCTAACAAATATATGTATTATATATTATATTTATTACAAATTTAATCTCAGTACAACCACATAGACTCTGTCTCTTTTTTTATGGGTAGTGACTGTAGTTTACACAGAATAATGGTGTCCATGATTCTACATTGATAGGCTGCCACTCTACCACTGCGTGGGAAAAAATGTGTCCTTCTAAAGAAATATTAATCAGCTTCTTCAAATTCTTACTCAGCTGGCATCCCAGGAATTTTTATTAGCTTTGCTCTGAGTTTTAGTTAAGCCCCTTAAGTTATTAAGGTATATTTTAAGGTGAATCTGAATCTTGAACAAAGCAGTTCAAGATGATGATTAGCACATCTGCAATATTTTGTATCACTAAACCGAGCACCCTTTAATACTGAAGACAATACCCCAGTGTTGTCTAGTGTGGCTAAACGCTCAGTCTTCAGCTGGAACCCATACTTCCCTCTTATTAAAGTAATTATATAAGAAACTTAAAGTCAGTTCATTGGCGGACGTTTCTTGGCCCTGAACATTCAGTTCACTCTTAAATGTTTCGTCAAAACATCTCTTGCATAACAGTAGAAATTTATGTGTCATTCTAAGTCTGTAGTGACTTTATAAAACATTGGTTGCAGCCAGGCATACCGAGCAGTCTATTTCTACAGCTTTATTATATGGAAACAAAGAAGATGAAGACATACTAACTCTGAAAAAAGGTAGGAACCTATTGATGGAAAATAATATTTCACCCAAGTATTCTGAAGAAAATTACTGTTCTATTTTGAATTTGATCACAAGGACTCTTATTTATTATTAAATTGGTAGTGTTTCCAACTTATAACTAATAGTACTTCAGAGTAAACCCTGGCGATGAATTCCCAGCTGATTAAAATCTGACTCATACTGGCATTTTGATTTAAAAATGTTCTTGATGTACATTCTTGGGCTCAAAGCAGAGGAGGCTTCCTGCTTTATTAATGTCCTCCTCAGCTCATACCAGTGTTGGCGAATTCATAAGATGAGGATGTGACCAAACTGAGGCCACTCCTTGCCAAACACACTCTCTCTCAAGGCTAATTTATAATTAATATACCAACTAATGAGGGCTGTACCTGACACTTTAGTCACTCTTCTGCTTTGAAGCACATGACATTTGGCAAAACAATTTATATAAAAGGGATTAAAGAAGTTTGCCCTTATCTGCTTTTACAAATAAATATGCCATTGCATTAACTCATGAACAACCATCAACTACAGAAAACTTCACAAAGTTTCTGCTGCTGGGAAAGCTGGTTTCAGCAGCTTTTCAGTTGATATGAGGAACAATTGTATGTTATGCATTTGCTTTTACTTTGCTTGCTTTTAGTAGTACAGATTTACCAGTTAGCCGACCTAGAACAAATGTTTGAGTAGCTTTAGCTAATACTTCAGGTTTAGATACTATATATTTGTCTAATACAACCCCGGTTGGCCAATTCCAAAAGAAATTGATGAAGCCATGCAAGGCAATATCCCCCACACAACCTTCTTCTTACTGTTTCATTTTCACAGGAGTTTGCAGAGCTGGAGGCTGGCATGAAGAGCACCTCGAGGTTATCAAACTGCCTTGATGGTGTAAAGCAGTTCTCTCTCCAAAGGATGAACTGGAGATTACAGCATATGGCAATAAGTTGCCTGATAGAATTATAACAACAAAAATGAAACAAAAAAAAAAATAGCAACTTAAAGCCAGTTCATTCATTCATTCATTTAAAAAAAAAAAAAAAAAAAATCAAAACAACCGCCCCAAAAACAACCCCCCAAAGAAAGAAAGAAAGAAAGAAAGAAAAAGAAAAGTCAAAAGAAAAAAGAAAAAAAAGCCAACAAACCTGTATTCTGATATATAGAGTACACGGCAGAGGCTGGGAGGGCTTGGAACTTTCTTTCTGGGCCCCAGTTCCAGCCCCTCCTTCCCCAGTACATTGTACCTACACTGCACATTCGACCTCTTCACACTCTGAAAGTAAGCATGGGGTGCAGTGGGGACAGGCAGCACAGCCGTTCTCCAGGAGGGAAAGTCAAAAGGCCCCTCAGCACTGACTTCCCAGGCAGTGGGGAAGCCCCATCCAGGAGGGCAAATGCCACATTCCTGTCAAATGGTGTCTGGGTGGGACTAGGAAAGTTCTGCTGACATCTACCATTGCTGCAGCGATGTTTCACTGACCTGCCTCCCCTTTCCTCTCCAAACCTCTCTCTAATTTCTGCCCTGAGGAGTCTGGCCATTACTCTAACATCAAGAGGTAATTGCAAAGATATCTCCAATGCTCTGCTGTTAAGCCGATCACTCAGACTCTTCTTCTTATCTACATCATGGGCTTCTCTGGATTATCTTTATCTCCACATCCCCTATGCTCCACTCCATGGAAGAAGACAGATGCTGTGGTTATTTTTCTTACCCACCACATAACATCATGGTATTCTTCTATTTTATACAGCTCCTTTTATCTTTCCATGATCTCCACTTTTATACTAATAAAGTTCAAATTCTGTATTTTTTTCCAGAGGCTGAGGATATCTCTGCCCCTTCTCCATCTGCTGCTGCGAACCCTCTTGCGGGGACAGCACCAGTCACCATGCACTGGTTTTGAGTTCACTGGAGAAAGGAAAGGCTCAGGAGTACTAAACAATAGGAGGGATATTTCTGTGATGCAAAGGTGATTTTTTGCCTTTTCTTCTATATACTTTTATACAACTTTTATGTATCCTCCGTACTCTTAGCATGCATACTTGTAATTCCTTAAGTCTGATAACTTAGCATAATCTGACTATTTTGTTAGGCCAGGAAACCAAACATCCTAAAGGCCTCATAGTAGGAGGCCGGAAAACCCTACGCTGTCTTGGGAACCAAGAAACCTCTCTAGAACATATCCTGCAAACTAGAGATTTGTCCTATCCAAGGGGGGATTCTATGGATGGGGGGATATCATGCTATTCATCCAGGCCTCCCATTGGGGCATCCTTTTTAGCTATGATAATTTGTAAGGTCTATAAATTGTATGTGTGATCTATCGTGTGAGTGTGTTGCAGCACATTCCACCTCAGCAAACTGGTGCACCATAGGGATCCTTATTAAAATACCAAGGTAAAACCCTTTATCTTTTAACTTTGGCTGGCTCTCAAATTTTTAAGACCAGGGAAAAGACATCATCTACATTGCCCACATTAGACATGGAAAGGTCTCCTTGTTTATGTTCATGGTTGCTCCTTTAGCACTGCATGCATTTGCTTTTCAACAACATCCCTTGTCTTTGCCACTGTCCTGACATGGGTAAACCCACCATGTCTCACTAATACCTTCTCTTGCAGTTCCTATTCCCAAGCCTCTCTTCTGTTTTCTAGTCTAGTCAGTCTCTATGGCTAAACACAAAGTGTTTGGGAGCTGTATCTTTAAACAGAACACATTCTCTTTTACAATCAGACCAAACTTTTAGTTTCTGATTCACAGCTCTGAGCATAAACAAATGCAACCCAGATCAGACCACTGCCTTTTGGGTCCTACTGCTCTCACTTTGACGCACTTGCAAAACAGGAGGCTCAAGCTCCCATGCCCCCTAGGCGGGGCAGATATTTGCTCATCCCAGGGCTCAGCCTTTGGCCAGGAAAAAAATCTATGGCATCCCAGTTTCACTGCAATTGGTTCTTCCCTTCACTGAAACAGAAGTGTGGCTAAAAATTCTTTTCCCTACCTGGGGCAGGATTCAGTTCCATTTGTCAGTAAATCTGCATGCATGCAAGATCCTGTGATACTCTGACAGCAAGGATTGCAGTGCTTCAAAGATGACTCATACACATTGACACAGCCAGAGAGGAGCTCCAGCCACAGGGGTTTGGTCCAAGCATGAACCTTTACCTAGTTTCAATCCTGTCTTCTGAAAGTGATTAAGAAAAACTGTGCACTAACAGATCTCCTCCTACCCATCCCGGAACACGGCACTCCTATGGAAAGCATTAAGGCTAACCTGGAAACACTAAACACAGCCTGGTGAGGGTTTGTGCTACTCACTGTGAAAGAGGGCTACACCTGAGCTAAAATGTAGCACATCTTTCCATTGTAGAAAACAAGTGGGAAGAAAAAAACATCTGTTTGCTGTCTGCCAGCAGTGAGCAGGCTTGAACCCACAGCCTAGTGACAGCAGAGACACTAGTTTCTGATGTGCACACATTAATGTGATTTTATTTATGACCCCAGTAACACAGAAAATGCTGCAGAGTCAGAAGCTGCTGTACATGGGCCCCAATTTTGCCTGTCCCCACTGGATTAGACAGGGCGCGGCGTGCTACAAACACAGGTAATGCAACCCCTGCTGGAGAGCACCACCCAACAAACCTCTGCCAGTCAGAGGCCTGGGGCTCTTCAGAGCTACCTTGCTCAACCAGACAGAGCAATCACTGAGCAGGACTTTCAAGTTCATGGAAAAGTACTTGGAGCAACTGAAGAAAGGACACACTGAGCAGCAGGAAATGTAGGTACAACTCTGGAGAAAAAAAGGGAATTCCCAGATACGTAGAGTCATTCCTTCCTAAAACAAGGATTGCTGGCATTGAGTCAAAGTTGGTTAAATTATCTGTAATGGTAATTACTGATAAGTCATTGCTCATGTTGTTTGAGGGCAAAATATATTTATGTGGTTGTATTCAGATAATGTTGTAATTTCTGTACTTGACATTCCCTGAGCTTTACCAAACATATGCATGCAAGCTCCCTTCCCCATTGCCAGTTTTTCCACGTTTTTTTTCTTCCACTTCTCCAGGGTGTATGCAGCCATCATGACAGCACCTCCTCACATCAGCTTGTGCTACCCTTCCTTCCTCCAATGTTCCAGCTATGACTGCCAGCACAGCCCCAGGGCTGCAGGCTGAAGCATTTCTGCAGAGCAGAGGTGTAAGCTATCACACACTGAAGGCAAAGGGCATCCATGAGAGCTCTGCTGGATCTGTGCCATGGAGGCAGTGCAGCAGCACAGCAGGATTCTTGAGGGCCAGAAGAGTGCCCATAACTACCTTCGTCCTTCTTTCTCCTGCTCAGTTACAGGCACCACCTCACTAAATCAGCACACACTCTGCCTGCACACACAAACACACACACATTAGGGACACAAGAGCTACCATTGATAGTCATGCTGCACCAGGGTGACACTTGAGAAGAGGGAAGGGACAAAACTGTAGCTGACCCACAAACTGAAATGCAGCCAACAGACTTGGTCACCTTGCAAACAGCAGGACAATCAGTAGCAAACCAAAACTGTCCAAGCCAGAGTTGGTGTCTTTTCTTTTGCACGTTTCTCATCTCCACTTTTCCTCTCCTTCACTTAACCCACAGTTCATGCAATAGTGAACTGTTTCTCACAGATGTGCTTAAGCTTCTGCAGGTAAAAAAATATGAGAAGCAAAAAGCATTGTTGCAGGTTTGGGACAATGGGCACAAAAGATTTTCTTCTTACAAAACCAGCAAGGAGAGAAATTTTGTTCCAAGCGTTGTGTAAATTGAGAGTTCTGTACTTTTTTTTGGTTTGGTTTTTTTTTTTTTTTTTTTGGACCCTGGATTCTGGAGAAATGCAAGCAAAATTTCAGAAAGAAAACACTTAATTTTTATGCTTACAAAGACAGTGTCAACATTTCCTTTTAGAAACTGTTGAAATTGACCTGGGGCAGGGATTGAGGGAAGAGATCAGGATATGCATAAGTGCATGTATTTATTAGGTCCTACACTCATGGAAAATGAAGTCAGAAAATCCTGGGCAAGCCCCTAGCCAGGCAGTACCCGGGTAGGGTGTTGTGTCTTCCCACACAAAGTCTTTTTAGCCCATATCAAGTGTTCAGGCTCACCCAAGGACAGGGTAAGGATTTAACTCAGGACAGGGTAAGGATTTTCCACTAGCTATATGTGGAGCCAGCTGAGTTGTCTGACAGCACACACAGTTCACCTGAGGCCTCATCTTCTTCAGACTCATAAGAGTAAGGAATTCCATGCCTTTCAGAGGGTGCGGAGAATGTCAGCCACACCATCTCCCTTTCCCAGCATGAGGGAGTGATGAAAAATAGTTGTTTGGTATTTCCCAGTACATTTGGTCCACATTTGAGAGCTGGGGATTAAACGCTTTTTTTCCTTATCACAACTGTAAACTTCTTTTTTCTTGCTTGCTCTTTTCTTCCATCCTTATTCAAAAACTTTGTAGTGCAGCCCACTGGTGTGTCTCATATACAATGTTTAAGGTATGTAAAAGTCAACACAAATTTTTAACAAAGACACAAATTTTCCTAAAGGTCTGGTAAATACACCTGAGGGAATACTTGTTATTTGAGTCACAATTAGAATTCTGTCACCAAAGAAAAGTTTTTAAAATCAGATCATAGAGCCACCACATTACCTTGCTGTAATCCAGTAGGCTGAGGACATGATACTGTTGTACAATAGATACAGGATGACAGGTCTTATTTTCACAGTGCCATAAAACACATAAACTGGTGTTATGTGATCCAGAACTAGAAAATTCAGTTCTTTAGACCTTAGTATTGACTATGGGGACACTTTCTTTTTTCCCCCTCCACGGTCTTAGACTAACTGTGGGGTTTCTTGCAGGGAAACTCACGGAAACCTCAAGGCATGCCTCACCCAAGATGATTTATCACTTCCGCACACAGTAGCTCTGCATATGTTAAAGCTGGCTTCTGGTTTTTACAGGACGAGTATTGAGTTTTCTCTCTGAGGGATCTTTTTTCTTGTCCATAATTGAGTAGAAGTGGGTAGTTGTACCCATAGCAAGTTCAAGCAGGTACGATACACATAAAGATGCTTATCATAGTTACAACAGTTAGTTAGTTTCCGCTGAAACTGAGTCATCAGAGCTCCTCCAGAGTCACTGGAAAAGTATTACGGACAGTGGGTGTTCAAAGCACAGAACATGGCACTGCACAGTCAGAAACAAGTAAGTATAGAGTTTACACTGCAGCAGGCAGGTACAGAGCAGGGTCTGTCCTGGGCTGTCCCTCAGTCTGTGCCCTCTGCTGCCCTGGGAACCAAGTCCCGGTGAGCAGCATCGTGCCCTCCAGGCTGGTTTGCTTTGGTCACAGACCAAGTTCTGGCTTTTGGACATTTAAAGAAAGAAACTACCAGTGTGAAAATGTGAAAATGCACGGCGACTTCTGATGTCAGATAACATGTATGTTCTCAGCATTCAGTAGACTCAGCAGGAGTGGAATATGCTCACCAGGTCCTAGGGTCCTCAGCCACCTTACCACAGAATAAGAAAAGGGGAAGGAACCTGCACTCTTTCCTGTTGTCTGTGCTGGGAAATGTAGCATCAGGCTAGATTTACTGGTCAGTATTTTCTGTTCAGCACAGTTTGTTTTGAACATTCACTGCTCTCTTGTTATGAGGACAACCACTGGTGTACAACATACTATCCCAAACATGCAAAAATCCATCTGGAAAACAGAATAATTTTCACTGCCAAAACCACATTTCAACTTGCTTTCCTCCTTTCTGATTTTTCATGTTATCCTCAAGATAACACGAACAAAGAACAAAAGTAGCATGCAAAGAGCTTCACAGATGAGCCATTGTAACTATCCACACAGGACCAGGCAAAATCCACATGACCATGCACTCTCTCACATTGTGTGACATATATTAAGGGCAAAAAAGCCAAGGAAGATCACACATTAAGCAATTCTTACTGCCTTGGCAACCACCACTGAAGGTTACAGTGTCTATGGCCCTAGCCCTAACAAATGCTCAATCCATGGCTGCAAGCATTTGCAAGTATAAGTAATGTAAACATTGGAACCCCCCGAAAGGTCTGTACATGGGTGTGCAACTGTTTTTCACTGCTCTCCAGAGCTTGTAGCTAAAATGTTGGTGAATTCCCTTTGGGCAATGCTTGCTCAAATCAGCAGGACAAACAAGTGCGTTGCTCCTCAGCTCAGTGGGTTGTGCCTCCCAGAAGACCAGCCTGGAGATTGAGCAGATTGGGCCAGCTGATATTCACCTGCTCCCCAAACGAGACAGCAAGAGACAGAGAGAAAAACAAATGGGACCCCATCGCTGCTGAACTGATGTTATCTGCAGGCAGCTGTGCCTTTTGTGCAAAGAGCACACAGTGCCACAATTTGCAAATGTCTCTGATGAATTGCTGCTGTCTCTGCAGCACATTGTAAAGAACTGTCTGCTCTTAATTTCCAGGACTGCTTTCAAGGCAGTAATGCAGTAATGTCATCTACTAATGAGCCAACCTAGTCCACAGGAAAATTAACTTCACGTTAAACAAAGCCTTCTCTACATTTTTCATGTAGTAGCATATGGAGGAAATATTGCATGGTGATTGCAGTTTTTACCTCAGGCTCCTTAAATCTGAAGCTGGTATGTGTGGTGTGTGAGTATCATCAGAAGGAGGGAAGTAAAAGTACGGACATACAGTATGTTTGAACACATCAGAACACAGGTTCTGTTGCAGATCATCATTGATTAATGGTTAGCCCGGGGAACAAGGCAAAGAAGTGTTCTGGGGACTTGGGACTCATACTTCAAAGAGAGCTAAGTAGCTGAAAACCCTTTTGCAGACAAGACACAAAACCTAGCTGTGTACAATGTGTACATCAGTTCCAGTCCCCAACTTGAACACTCTCATCCTGACACTGTTCTTCTAAAAAGAACACCTAATAGTTTTTAAAGCATTAATGAACTCGTTACCATTTTTCTCCTTCTTTTTGAGCTGAACATGGACTGCTGGTACTGAGGGTTTAACTTGATCTGTTGTACAGAGATAGTGGTAAGCACAGTGAGACCCCCTCATTCCTTTTTCAAAAACTAATTTTTCCAAAGGTTTCAGCTTTGGACTTGTTTTTCATGCCCTTTCACACTGCACAAGGTGAACAGTTTCAAGTTGTGCATTATGAACAATACACTATCATAAAATCCAGTAAGCAAGCAATTAAGAGATGCTACCTTATGAACTGTCATTACCACTTACTTTTGTTTAGAAACAGTTGTATTACCCCTTTTTTCCCCTCTAAATGGCAAAAGAGAGTCCTCATAAATGCCAGCAACTTTTTTTCTTCTCCATATTTTTCTCAGTGAATTCTTCATTTAGGTTGTTTTTGGGTTGGGTTTTTCAGGGGCTTTCTTTTTCAGGGGGTGTGGGGTGTGGATGGTTATTGTAGTAACCAAATAAAAGCAATGTGACTGGTACACAAGGTGCCAGGAGTCCCTTGCTAGATCAGAACAAAACATTAGGCCAACTGCATTTTTTGCACTAAATCAGATCATTTTCACAAGGCACCGTACCCTAAATCCCCCGTCCTTTCTGCTGCTTGTTTTATTTAAGCAGGTCTTTTTCTCTTCCTAAGTTTTTGCAGAAGACTGGACCATGCTTTAACTTTTGAGAAGTTACCTGTGTGTACTTTAAGCAGGACAGCACACAAACACTGCACAAGCACCAAGGGTGGCAGAGTAAAATCTCAGCCCTTGCTAGCTAAACAGGACACTAGGAAAACTAGTATTTCCCCAGGATGACATCGTAAAGATTAACCTTTTAATTCTTGAACTATTTTCTTTGCTTGTTTGAAACTATAGATTATGTCCCCTATGACAAAAATCTGACATAGCTGTGCTTCTGGCAAGCTGCCAAGGATTAGCTTGACACCTGTGTTGTGTGACCAAGAGTGATTCAATTTTTACTATACAGTGACTATTGCCCAGACTATCTTACACCTGTTTTACATTGGGTTGTTTCCACTGCCATCACTGCTGTCTCACCAGCTGTAATTTTTTGGCTGGAGAGAAGCCTCTGCTATATAATTATCAAAGGACATTCTTGCATTTCTAGTTCAAACAGGATCAAAATGTATATCCTTACATTACAGTGTTTTCCTGTTCATTCTTTTCATCCTTACCATATTTTTCTGTACTTCATATTCCATTTTTTTAGACATGGTCCCATGTTGTTTTATCATCTAAACTTCTGTCCTTCCTTTCTGGGGATAAGAGTATAATGATTAGGTAGAATATGGTTTCTCTGATATTTTAGCACCAATCCCAATTTTTAAACTTTGAACAAGTTGAAAATTGTACAGAAAAAAGGCATAATCCAAGTTAAAAAAAAGTATGTGTTTTTATTGGGTTAACCTATACTGAACCTTTTTACAGAAAATTGGGAAAAGTCTAAAGTGCAACCAGAGGGCTTGAATATATGCTGTAAATAAAACAATTGCTTGTATTTAATAACAAAAAGGTAAACCCATGAAACAAAAATAAAATCTTTTCCTGATATGTAGGATTTGTCAACACGATATATAGAATTCTTACACTTATGCCAGTACTTTCTGCACATTCCAGGCAGGACGGTAATCCTGTTCTACACGGTGACTACAAAAATTTCTGCCCTGAAGGTGTCACACTATATCACATCGATGACAATCCAACATCTGCTGTTAAAAGGGGCCTTTTATATCAGTGTGATCTAGCCAGTTCAAACCAGTCTAAATCTTTCCCAGTGTTCTCCTCTGCCCCCCAAAAAAGACAATGAATTTTGAGGAAGAGTGGGCTGCCTGGTGAGACACACCTTTCTCTATGCATGGAACAAAACAGAACCAGGGAGCTGTCTCAGCAACCAGATCATGCACCAAATACTGGTATTCCACTCTGTTTCAGCCACTTTTTTGCTGCATCACATTCAAAGGACCACAGATTGCAAGTAAATTACCTTGGCTTCCTGGAAGTGCGTTACCAACTAAACGGACATCATCAGCCAGCTGTCTTTTTTTTTCCTTTTGCTTTTGTCAATTGCAAAGTCATTTTTTTTAAAGTATAAAGCACTCACAAATTCCCTACCATTTTTGTTCTTTTGCTGCCTGGCCCATATTCTCCAAATTACCATTTCTAATGTACAGCATAATCTCCTTCAGTTACTTCCTTCTTTGACCATAACATGATCCATCACAAAGTCAACCACATAACAGCTTGCCACTGAACTGTGCAAAGGCTGCTGACTCTATTGCAGAAATCTTCAGTGGCATTGCAGAGGCTGACCTTAAAAATTTGCACCACTGTCCCCATGAGTTCAGTAAACACATACTCACATATTTCAAAGTGATATTCCAGCACCACACTGCCAAAAAGCAACTTGGGGAAGGAGGGAAATAGTAAACCTCAGTGCATGTGTACCTGCCAACTTTACTGACTAGCTGGAACTGTCTGGAAAAGGACTACTAATTGTTTGTCATTTATTAAAGCTAATATTAAGCACATAGGATCCATACCCTGGCCTTGGGCAGCAATAAGGATGATACTCTAAGAGATCTTTCTTGTGTGAATTCATTTATACTCCCTGTGCCATTTCTACTCCCTGTGTGGTTTGTTATGTTTTCTTCCAACACCAGAAATATTAACAAAGTTATGAGCTGCCCCTCCTGGCAGGAATTTTCACAAGTAGTATCTGGGGCAGCGATCAGACAGTGAGGTAAATCACCACCACTCTCAGTGCTCTGCTGTCTTCTGATGTGAGTGGTCCTGTCATTTCTCAAGCAGGTGCAGGTCATAGTAATTTCAAACAAACTGCTCCAACCGTACCAACAAACTAGATTCCAGCTCAAGGCCAGCAGCCTGGCAAAATGCCACAGTTGATATATACGTAGCCATATACGTACGTGGATGCTTTCCTCCATGATGCCTATTGTGGAGCAGAGCTGTTGCAAAAACTTTTAATAGCAGGGCAGGTATTTACTTTCCCCTCTAGTCTGCGGCACACTTTTCTGCTGTTCTGTGAAGTACTTTGACTAATCATTTCTTAGTCGTCTAGATGCAGACCTTTAAAAACACTAGGAGCTCTCAGTCCCCCTTTTCAATTGCAAACGATTCATTTTTGGTGAAGTGTGGCCTCCCTATTCTTCTGCCAGCCGTTGTGTTTGTGAAAGGACCGTCTCAAATTTCTTGTGTGGGAGCAGCTGTTGCTGGACCAAGGCAGCCTTTTCAGAGCCCTGCCGCAGCCGCTTTTCACTTCTCTCCTCTTCCTCCTCTCCTTCCTCCCTCCTTTTGTCTCCCGCAAAGCAAGAGCCCCTCTGACCCTTCGCCTCCCTCCAGCCTCCCTCCTTTGTCGGCAGTTGCAGACAAGTTCCACCCTAAATCAAGCATTGTCTCCATCTCCAGAAGCCAGCACGTGCCCACATCCCCCTAATCTTTTAATTTCCCCCCAGGAAAAGGCAGCTGTTAGCGATACATGCAATGCACAGCTGTCAGCTGGGGCCTGCCGCCTGCCCGCTCTGAACAATGAGGAAGGCAGCGCCGGGGCCGAGGAGCAGCAACATCTACATGGATGTGCCTTTGGCAACAGTTGGCAGCACGTGCTCTGAAATGCGGCATTGTCAGGAAAGCCTCCCCGCCTCCCCCGCCGCGGCTCCGCACACGCACACGTATGAGCTTGAACTTTGGCTGATTTCGGAACAAAACACCCGGCTTCAAAGGGCAGGACTCCCCGGATAGCTGCATTATACCTTCACTGCTGAAACAATCCCCTGCAAGATTACAGGGTATGAAAAGGACAGGCCTCCAGTAGCCTGGCACGTGGTTCACCCATTCTCCTCTTTTATACACCAGTCGTTTGAGAGCTTTGTCCTGGAGAGAGAGCAGCATAAACAATCTGGAGGGGCAGAAAAGACCTATACATCATGGTTTTACCTTTTTGCTGGGGTGGTGAGGAAGGCCTACGTTTCTGAGGAAAGATGGGATGTACTTGTATAAAGTGTGTTAAAGTGTATGTGGCTGAACTGGTGATCTCGCTACCTTAAGGCGCAAGGGACAGTCACTTCAGATCAAGATGAAGAAAAAGATGGTACTTTAGTACCATAAAAAGGCAAGGCATAATTTGCATCTGCACAAACATAAGCACAGTTGCATGCCAAATTTCTGCCTGCAATGACAGTAAGCATGCACACGAATGATGAACTGCACACTGCAGTCATTTGCCAATGGGGTTGCCACTAGTGAGCTTGCAAGCATGTTAATTACAAATCCCAGTTGGTCCTGTAAATATGCTTGCTTCTTCCCATGAACCAAGGTGCATGTAACTCTACGAAAATCATATTTCTGTGCTTCACATTAGCTCCTGTCAAAACACAGAATTTCTTAAGGAAATTCATTTTGCAAACATATGTGTTGTGGAGAGGAAATACAAAAAACCTCAAACCCTTAAAACTGTTTCATTTCCTTTTCCCATGTAGATTGCTTTAAAGTATGCATGTATTCCTGTCACCAGCCTTCTGGCTAATCATTAAATGGGAATTTGATTGATTTCTACACACTACTTTGGGTGGCTCCCAAAGGCTAAGCGTTTAAAAGAGAGCTGTATCATCTGTTGCTTTTGCAGAGATCTCTTGCATAGTTTCCTCTCTAAGCAAAGAAACAAACAAGCCTCACTCCCAAACCTTTCATCACCATAACCTTTTTGAAGTCAAGTGGACAATTCTGGGTTTACTTCAGCACTCTCAGTCATTTCACATGATAAGGAATAACTTCTGTGTTACTGGCGCATATTCCCCAGCCTGCTCTGTACACGTGTTTTTACTTGCTTTATCTTACCTGGCCTGTAATTTAAAGAACTTAAAAAGATACGCTGTTCTAGGCAGGCCATATGGCATATGGTACACCTGACCCACGCTTAACACCTGCTGAGCACACTGTGAGCGTCACAGGCTGTTTGATACATCACTCCTGGCCAGAGGGCAAAAACATATCCATGCATTTGCATGCTGGATGGAGGCCATGGTGATCTGACACAGTATCCTGACAGTTCTTCCAAGATTAGCAAATCTGTAGAAAGCAATGGGCTTAACCAACAAAGGAGACCTACATGTATACAGACACCTTGGGATCGTAATAGCCTTGCGCTGGTGAACAGGGATCTTCAACAAATGCAAATGTGCTTTGAGTGGGGAATGTCAGCATTAATCGTTGGGATGCAGTCAGGGTTTTCCTAAAGTACTCAGAGAAAGCACAAAGAGAGGTGTTTTGATATCACTTGGGCAAATATAAGTGCCATCCTGACTTACCCCCATGCAGACAAGTAAGGGCAGGAAGCCACATGCAATCAAAAATAGATGTCTCAAAATAAAAATAATTGACATCAAGTAGAAAGAGAATGCATGAAACTTTAATGCATTAACTTTAATGCAAGCATAGCAAGCATAGCCTGAAGAGTGGTCTGCAAGATGCAACCTTTCATTCCTTGCTGATTCTGCTGGACCATAACTAACTTTCTCTATATGCAAACAGGTCCATTAAGCCTGTATTTTTAGTGGGAAGTTCTGTGAGATTTATACAGCAGGAAGAGCATGCAGAAGTATCAGGATTTGCTACCCCTAGGTAATTTGCATAGCAAAATCTCATAGCAGCAACAGCAGCTTTTGTCAAAGCAGTCCAGGTATTCAGCAAAGGCAGAAGAGATCTTGTTGGTCCTCGTGGGAGTTGTAGCAAACTAAGAATGGAGCAGCCAAAAGGATTTGTCTCTTACACTGCACAGGGAGAAAAAACTATCATGTGTGTGATCAGCAAGGGGACATTTCTTGCAGACAGGGTGGCAAAGCCCTGGTGGTGACCTCAGCAGCTGCTGGCAGGCTATAGATGAGCTCAGCCTTGCACCAAGGGCAGACCTAGACCTTGTGCAGAGTTAGTGCTAGCTGCAATGACATGGACACCAGTGGGGACATAGAAGGGGTTCTCTTTTCCAGGAATTCTCTAGCAGAGACTTTGGAATTGCTCCGTTTAGATTTCCATTTTACGCTGCGCTGCTTCTCAACAATATGTCTTGATTAATCTATTTGAAATAAATTTGGCAGTAATCTTTCTGTCTTCACGTTGGAATGTTATCAAACAAAAAAATCGAGCTATTGTCTTCCTTCATTTGTAGTTCTCTCTCCTGTTACTGGAATAAAAATTCTCTGGCTGGAAAGAGGTTGTCAGGCTGGAACTGCCTTTATGTTCAAGGCTAGAAGAATCTTATGGTTGCATAGGCTGACGACCCTCTAATGGGGACGTTTTTCTTTACATATCTGCAAACCTACCAGCAGAGGAAAAACCTCACCCTCACAGGACAGGCTCTTTCTTCATTCACAGCACCACTGAGGCTGACTGTCAGGGGACTCTAATCAGGCCACAGAACAGATTCTGTCAGGATCTGCCCATGCTTGGGGCTGGGATACAGGTGGGCTCCCCTGTCCAGTGCAGGGAGCCCAGCTGGGAGGTCCTTCTCCTCCTGCCTTGCTGCTCCTTATGGTAAATCTCTGGCGAATTGAGGCATGAGTGAGTGCTCCAGGCTCCAGTCTAGCCTCGATCTACCCCGGCTCCATCTGTCACCCTATCTGGGGCATCTTTGCTGCATGATTGGCACAGGGCTTGAAAAGGCAGCACAAGACAGGCCATGTGGCAACCCTGCCGATGAGGAGGGGGCGGCGGGGGAGCAGGATGAAATATTGTGACAGGACACTTCAAGCCCCAGCTAATCACAGCTGCTGAGGGCTGAAGAGTGCTATACATCCCCTCGTATCAGGCAGTGCATTCCTGGCAACATTATTAATTCAGAGGAGTCCCTTTAATTTGAAGCAGAGATTAAGACTTTCCCCGGTTGGCCTCACTGCGGCTGTAAAGGCAACAGGCACGGCTATTGTAAGGCCATTAGGGAAGAACAATAGGACGCTGAAAGGGGGATGCGGGTGAATAGGGGAGCGAGGGCTGGCTTGTGCCAGAGGCCGGCTCGGCTCATTACGGGAGCAGCAGATGGAGCGTGGCCGGGTTGCTGGGCAGAGTCGGGGCTGGCAGCTGGCGGCGGCTCCCCGCACTGCAGCGCATCCCCGCCGCACCCCGCCGCGGACCGCGCTCAGACACCGCACAACAGGTGGATGGAGACTGACGCCCTTAGCAGCAAATCCCAACATTTAAAAAAAATAAAAAGCATTCCATTTTTTTCCTTTCTGCCTCTTCCTGCTGCGTTTGCTCCGACATTCCCTAACTCTGCTGAACAAACATCAGGATGGTATGGAAAAACACTCTCTTGTCCAATTCATGGTCATGCCAATCTATGCAGGCATTGCTTCCTTCTCAACAGGGATAAATGTCACCAGAAACCTGGTGGCTGTGCAGGAGATGGTGTTATGCATCGAGGTCATTAACCTGGTCAGGCACCTAAGTGATTCATCTAACCCCTCAATGGATTTTTAAAAGTGCCCATTGGCTTTACTGGCTTCAGAGGAAATTCCCTACCTTATGCTAAGGTTTGTCTTTTCCTTGATGTGCTTGAGCTCATAGGCATGTGATACCTGGGAGGAGTGGATAGGACGCTGATGGAAGTCTAGCCTTGCCGTATACCAGGTGCTGTGGCATGTGCCAACCCCAGCAAACCAACCTCTGCAGCTCCCTGACAGCTTACACCACAAAACCCGTGCAGCTCTCCCCAGCTGGGCAGCAAGGACAAAAGTCCTGCTAGAAAGAAGCCCTACAAAGCATCACAGAGGCAGTGGATTTTTTTCCCTTTACTAAGTTAGTGAAAAAAATCACATTTTTCTTCCAGTTTTGCCATACTTCAGCCCTCAGAGCTTGTGAAGTAATGGTTTTGGCAATCAGGGCTCCTGACTGGGGGCCTCACAACTACCAGGAGAGGCAACACTTTCCCCTCTCCCCAGATGTGGCCCAGGGGCAAATGTATGGGGAAACCTGTTCGAATTTGGCAGCCCCCTGACACTCTGGGGAAGGTCATCTAAAAGATGCTGCTGAATATCACAACAAAAGTAATTTTATAAGCATCTGTTCTTGTGTGGCTGGATCTCTCAAAGTTGTTTACAATGCTTTTGTGCAGTTTTAAGTTCCTCCCTCTATAGAGGAGAAAATCCCACAACCTGAGCTGAGTTTATGGCTGAGCAACCTGGCATGGTCCCAAGTGAGTGCAGGACACACACCAGGCACTCTGCCTTTTACAAACTGATGTCCCCCTGGTCTTTATGGTCTGTGTTTCCTCCCAGCTCATGGCCGTGCATGTAATTTTTGATCAAAGAGCAACTGTAATTTCTTCCATGAAAAAAATAATTTGGGGAATCTGTGGGGAGTATTTTTAGCTACAGAGGTAGAAACAAGGAGAAGTAACCAGCACCCTGTTAGCAAGTCACTTTGTGCAGACCATCGTCAGGCACTCTTTGGACCACTCACACTACACAAAATGCTCTTTGACAGCAGTAGGGTTATTACACCTGCAATGCAACATGCAGAAAGAGGCCACAATATTCAAAGCAATACTTTTTAGGCCTTCTACAATCATCTTTTCCTTCTCTGCACCATAGAACACACACCTTAGTTTCTTCTATCTTACCTGAATTTTTTACTCATTTCACACTATATGGCCTTCAGTTTATCCAGGGTGCAACTCTGTTTTCATAAAAAAGAATGCATCAGAAGTGATTATGAAAATTTATTTGATTCCTTTTATTTTTACCACTGCTGAGCTGTGGACTTTATTTTCATTTCTTATAGATCCAAGGAAGACTAATCCAATCCTGCAGCACAGTGTTCACTGCCATGTAGCTGCTGCTGATAGGGAGCTGCTAAGTGTGGTACAAGGTGTTTAGTGGCAAAAACAGGGGGCAGGGACTGGAGTCTGCTTACGCTGGTTTTCCCATTGAAAAGACCACAGCTGAATGAGGCTCACTGGCAGGGTAAGTCATGAACACTGTGCTGAATCTGAAATCAGACCCAGCCATGAAGCACATTTCTGAGTCAGATTCATTTGTACAGATATAGAGATGGTCAGCTCTAACTTTTCAATTGTAAACACAACAATTCTACACCCACAGAAACAGACAAAAGAAGGACCAAATGCTCAAATATAACCTGAGAGCAGAGTCACCTGATCTGTCTGAATTTTTTGACAGCTATGGTACTTTCTCAAAGGAAAGACAAAATCTTTTCTAGTTATTTAGGCAGAAGCAGATGATAGTACAACACATTCTCAGGTACCACAGTAATTTAAAAATAGTAAACAATTGAACAAACAGGCAGATTTAGTTCCAGAAACAGATGCAAAATGGGAAAGCAAAGCTTTCATATGTGCATCTGCAGAGGTTTTGTGCTATGCTAAGATCAGTGTTATTTGCCCATTTAAGTTTTGAAATGTGCTGCTTATCATTTGCAAAGCCTGTCAGAAAACTGAGAGAAAAATAGGAGGAGGTGTAAGAAGCTGTGCTCTACAACCAGCTGATGCTCTAGACATGCGGGCTACCAATTCCTGCATAAAGAAAAAGTTTGTGCAAGGAAGGATCTAGCTGTCAAAGGGGAGTTAAGCCTGCTGCAGAAAGCTGGATAGCTTAACAAGAGGAGAATCAGAAATTGTTGCAGTCTTTTCACAGAAGACTTTTTAAATGAATGTTTGCAGTAACCCACTTGCTTGATTTCAAGCACATTTGAGACAGGTCCCTGAAGGTCTTTCTATCTTTCTGTTGTGAAACCAGGGTGTTTATTGCTGTTCATAATAACTCAGGGATACAAATCATCACTGCCAGGAGCTGTAGGCTGCTTAAACTGGTGTCCTGGTTTAGAGACAGGTATCTGCCAGGGGAAACTGGAGTTTTCCCTGGAATGGAGAATGTAACCCCCCTTCCCTCCGAATTACTATAATTTTGCAATTAAGGGCTTTCAGGCAAAGATTGGGGAATAGGAATAGCAGTTCTTTACTAGGAATATTAAAATAAACAAATGTAGTAGTACAGAAAAAAACAAGCAAACAAAACAA
>VZUI01033175.1:0-45524 GCA_013401135.1 Cettia cetti
TTCGGGGCGCGGGGCCGGGCCAGCAGGGCCGGGCCAGCAGGGCCGCACCGCCCGGGGGCGGGCCCGGCGGAGCTGCCGTGCCCGTGCCGGCGGCAGGGAGCCGGGCTTGGGAAGGCCGGGATGCCGTTCTGGCGGCCAGGAGGGCCAGTGGTATCCTGGGCTGCATCCAGCACGGCCTGCGGCCAGCAGGTCGAGGGAGGTGGTCCTGCCCCTCCGCTCAGCCCTGGTGAGGCCGCATGTGGAGTGCTGCGTTAGGTTCTGGGCTCCTCAGTACTGAAGAGACGTGGAGCTGTTGAACAGTACCTAGTGGAGGGCAGCAGAAATGATTAAGGGTCTGGAGCATCTCCCTTATGAATAAAGGCTGTGGGAGCTGGGCCCATTTAATCTAGAGAAATGTGAGGGGGGTCTCACTAGTCCATATAAATATCTCAAAGGCGGTTGCCAAGAGGATGATGCTGGACAAGGTACAGTGGCCATAAACTAAAACGAAAGAAGTTCCACCTCAACAGGAAGAATTTATTTACGCTGAGTGTCAGAGGACTGGAACAGACTGCCCAGGGATGTTGTGGAATCTCCCTCTCCGGAGGGATTCAAAATCTTCCTGGGTGTGGGAATGGGTTCTGAGTGATCTGCTCTAGGTGACCCTGCCTTGACAGGGGGTCGGACTAAATGGTCTCCAGAGGTTCCTTCAAAGCCTGACAGTTCCGTGGTTCTGTGACCTGCCCGTGCAGGCCCATGCCAGCAGCCTGTCCGTGTGTCTGGCGGTGGCTCTTGGCAGCAGGGCCAGTGCAGAGGGGGACATGCTGGCCCTGATGGCCCCACAGCCAGTGCCTTCTGGCTGGCAGCACAGCCGGGTTCTGTCCCACTGCACGGAATCATACAGCGGTCGGAAGGGACCTGAAAGATCATCTCATCCCAACTCCCCACCGTGGACAGGGACACCTCCCACTAGACCAGGTTGCTCAGAGCCCCAACCAACCTGCACATGGCTGTGTCACGCACTTCTCTTCAACTAAGCCCCCCAAGTCCTTCTCTTTGGGGCTGCTCTCCATCTATTCTCTCATCCTTCAGTGCATTTTAGGCATTGGAATAGGTTGCCCAGGGACATATTGGAGTCACCATTCCTGGAGGTGTTTAGGAGGTGTCTGGATGTGGTGCAGGGGGAAGATTTAGTGATTTAGGGATTACAGTGATAGTGTAGGGTTGAAGGACTAGATAAGCTTTAAGGTCTCTTCCAACCCTGATGATGTTATGATCTGCTAACCTCTGCCTGCCTTTGTTCTCTTTTTTATAAAAAAGAGGTTGTTGCTAGGCTATCAAAGTCCCCGAATCATTAGGCAACTAAACCTATCAGTGTTCATGAGATACTGTACAAAAGCCATGGGCAGGGAAGCTCAAGGCAGGCAGCAAAGCAAGCCTTCATGTTCCTCTGACCCATTAGATAATGAAGTGTAATATATTACCCACAGAAAAATTCACAGGTCTGTGCCTTACTCTGCTTCCATCAGTTAGGTAAACTGTTATTAATGGAATTCAAGTCCTTGAATATTTAGTAATTACTAAGGCAATAAAAACGTCAGCTTGACATATTTAGAAAAACAAGACTTAGAATTTACAATAATATGCAGTTAATTTTGTATTCTATGGCATGAAAACAAGGGGCTGACCCTATAAAAGACTGGAGCAAAACAACATATCCAGGAAAACACTGCTGCTTTTGTCAAGTGTTTACTTGTGATATGTTGTTCCTTTATTCAATTCAATTATTTCCAAATACTTTCTCCTAATGATACAACATTTCAGTCTTTACTATGTGGCCTTCAGAAGTATAAATCTAGTAGTTACATAATCTGCCCATGAATATCAGAGTGAGAACTTGAAAACATTCAAGATGATAAAATGTGAGTGCTGTAATACTCCTTCTCTTTGATCTGCGTTATTGCCTCAGTCAGAGCGCAGACTGAAAAGGAATGGTATTGCCAACCTCCTGACTTCACTGCCAAGAATATAAATCAACATTAAAGATGATTTCTAAATGAAATAGCAAGTTAAACATTTGTAGAAACATATCATCAAATAGAGGTTACTGCCTCTTTTTAAACCTCCTGCCTGTTGGCAAAAAGAAAACTGTTCCAGTGACATTTTCTCTGCTCTGCTGTGACAAGGGCTGCATAAATATAGACACTGTGGATTAGAATAGACTTCAACAGTCTTCAACTTTCATTTTAGCAACCTCTTCTGTAGACAGTTTCCAATAGCTATGGGTAAAACCCAGGGAGTCTGAAACTGGTACGTGTGGCAAGGTGTTGACAGTGTCACATGCCCCTGATGGCAACAGTCACAGCTGACCTTGAGGAAAAGTTATCCTGGCTGGAGGAAAGGAGAGAGAGCGAGAATTTCTGACCCTGGCTCCAATTCAGATTTGGCATGTGGGCTAGGGTAAGTCATGTTCTTTGAGATTTTCGATGGCATGTGTAGTGCAAATGCAGATTTTTCCTTCAACTTTGCCTAAAGAAAGCAAGGAGTGTGATGAACTGTAATGCCAGCCTAGATAATTCTGGTACTTGCTTAAAGAGTAGTCACTCGTGACTCCAGAGAGAAGTTGCTGGTGCCAAACTGATCAATGTCACTCAGAATCAAACATAGGGTGGGTTTTTATCTCGCTAGAAAAACAACAATTTGTCATGGTATAATCTAACTGATTCTTTCCCATTTTATGCATTATATTCTAGGCTGAGCCCTCCTTCACCTCCAGGAAGTGAGGAGATGCTACTCCCTGCCAAGAAAGTGCAGCCAGGTTTCTGGCACACACTGAGCAGGCAAAGGGCTGCTGTCTGAGGTTGGCGAGGGTGAGGCTTCTTCAAATGCACGCGGCGCCTGCAGTCAGTCAGCGCTCGAAAAAGTCACAGGAGGGGAGAGGGGGGCAGCAGATGAAATGTTTGCAAGGTAAATATCCTCTTGGCACTAGATTTTCTACGTGAGTTGCTGTTATTAACGCATACAAAATTCAAGGCTGGAAACGAGAATAACACTAAAGCCTGGGAAAAGCTCCATGTGTCCTTCCTGGTTTCCCACAAAAAACAGGCAAACTAAGCCAAAAAAATGCAGACAGATTGGTGGACATAGCTTTTAAACAGCCAGGCTACTTTTCTCCTCCCTTCTTGCTTTTCCTTTCTCAGCGTGGTACCACTTAGCAGTGTTCTGCTGTCCACAGTGTTAAACAAATACTCCTGGGCACTATTGTGCAAATCACTCATCCCAGATAACAGATGGATTTTTACATTCTTTCTGCATATCTGAATCCATTATCCCAATAGGGCCAGAAGAAAGTGGGCATTAGCTTAATGCAGTTCTGAAAGAGGAACTGTTCAGGTCAGGAGAGCTGGAATTACGGAAAGAGCCATCTGAAGTGCTAAATCACTTTGAGCCAGTGACTAAATCCATTTCAGCTGCTGGTCTGTTTGAAGTGAGCTAGAAATGGCCTTTAGCCTAATTCTTAGGTATGATAATCTTAGAAAAGGTGGAAAAGCAATGGGCTAGAATGGTTCCCTTCTTACCTCCAGAACTTAATGCCCCTAGATCAGATGTGGGGCACTCTGGTGTGGTGAGGGCACAGCTCTGTTTTCAGGGATTTACCTGTACCCTGCTTATTCCTTCCAGAGCATTGGTCTCTGGATGTGTTCTGGAGTTCCTTTCCCCTGCACTGACGTCATTCCTATGTAAGGGGGGAAGAACAAAGACAGCACTCGCCTGTTTCTTGTGTGATTTTTCAATACCAATTTCCCAATCCCGGCATCCAAAGTAACAACATCCTTTCAAGCCGCCCCCTCTTGAAATGCCACTGTAGTCAAACAGCTGCAAATCAAAACACCTTGTAAACAAGTGACTGAAATCCCGTGGGATGCCCGAGGGCTTGGGCACGTCTCAGAGTGATTATAGTTCCTGCTATACAAATTGGAGTCCATGTAGCACAGTTTGTGCCAGCTCCGAGCTCTTGCTTTTTATTTTTAGCCCTGTTTGTCCAGGGGTTCTCATAATAAAAAGAATGACGTTCAGTATCAGTGACACACAGATAAAATTAGATAGTAGCCGGAAGTGATCCTACAACTAATCCTCCCCATTTTTTCCACAAGCTTTGGGATCCTGTGGGCCTCAAGGACAGCTTTTCTCTGTGTGAATTTGACTTCCCATCAGCAGGCAGCTGAAAAATTGAGCTTGCATAGGACTTGTGTGCAAAAGGAATGAATGCCATTGTCGGTGCTTATGCCAACAGCTGGGACCATCTGGGACACCAAAGACAACAGTGTCTAGATGTGTACAGCTGATCAGAGGTTGTTTTTAGCAAGCCTTGAAACCTTCTTCCCTTTTTGGGGCAACAGAACAATGTTTTTGCCTTCCATGTGTGGAGTTTTGTGCACAGAGCAGCTTAGGTCATCAAGGTTCAGTCCTGGAAGTGATTAGTCCCCCAGACATAAGACACCCGTACTGATGCTGAAGATGTTATTCCTTTCTTTGGAAGAAGCTGCCTAGGGGAAAGAATAGATAGGAGATGCATTAGCTTACATCTCTAAAGTAAATCTTCTCTCAGGAGAGCAGGATCAGTTCTCATTTGTTTTGGCACTTTTTTCCCCTTCTAAATTTTGGATTGCTTTTGTTTTTACTACACTATAAAAGAAGAAAATACAGGAGGTTAACTGGTCAGCAGATGCTCTCTTATTGCTTAGAAACATCAAATTCAATCAGGCAGTGTACCTAGTGCACCTTCAAAGGAAGGTGCAATTGTTTGCTGTGTAACACAAAGGACTTAGCCATGGATTAGGGAAAAGAAAGTGTATCAAAATCAAAGCTGTGAACCTGCAAGGCCAGGTACTTTTAAGCAGGGTAGGTAAAGGCAAAGGGAGAGGATAATTATGTAATGTGAACATGGTGTGACACAGATAGGGAATGAATTGTTTTCCTCTGGTAGCTTATTGGAGGAGAATGGGTCAAGTGCCTGGACTTGGTTCATTTTGTGTCAAAAATCTACTCTGGAATGAAGTGGTGTATCACTTGCATGGCTCCTTGGCAAGGGGATCTCTTTAGCTTCAAGCCAGAGTTAACAGCTGTAAGGGAAAAGAAAACAGGTGGTTCAAGGGTACAAGTGGATCTAGAGAACCAGAAGAAGGATACAGCTTTCTGCATCCCGTGGCCTCCCTAAAGACTTTTTCACTTGGAGGAAGGTCACAGGGTTCAAAGCTGTTTCTCAAGTGCAGCTATGTAGCATTGCCTTGATGTCATGCAGTATTATAAACAAGTTATTATTTCATTCAGTGTTTTGGGAAATGATGAGACTGGAACAATACACCCACAACAGTTCCCTCCCTTATCCCAGCAGACTCTTTAGTGAATTACTTATGAGCTGTACCTCACTAACTGATATCTGTCTGTCTGTCTGTCTATGTCTGGTAATAGTGTGTCTCTGAGGAATTTCAAGTAGTAATATTGTGGATTTTGTGAAGGGCAGAGAGCTGGGAGGAAGGAAAGGGACTTAAATTTGCAGTGTCTTGTGGTTTGATGGATGTTTGATTTATGAACATTGGGCTGAGAAGGCCCCAGGGCTTCATAGCTGCAAGCACTGAATGCATCATCGCTCCCTTTTGCACGCCTTTGTGCTTCTGAAGCCAGTCACTCGTTTACACCTGATGGGATAGCAGAAAAACAGAGTTAAGCAGGGCAGTGTTCCACTTATTTCTGTCTGCTTAGCTCAGGTTCAAGCTAGACCTGGGATGAATACTTAAAACATAGGAATCATCACAAAGGAGCAAGTACTAGAAATGAGGTTCAGCAGGAATGTATGTAGAAATCTGTTTGAAGTCATGGGCTGTTGCATAACTGTCCCTGGCTAGTTCCCTAAACCCTTTTCTTCTGCTGTAGTCTCCCTAGACCCATTTTACTTTAAAACATACAAATAATTTGAAAGCCCTAGTGACGCACAATGTGTGTTCCTTGACTTTGGCACCATCTCTGCAAAGAGACTGTCATTCCTCTTTCTATTTCATAAACACTGACCATTTGGCCTTGCCCTGTCTTCCCAAATATAAAGAGACAGTCTCCCTCCTATAGAGGGGAAGCAGTCCACTAGGTTAAGAAGATTAAAACTGTAACAATATTCGTAGGTGGCCTGTTGCAAGGGTTTTGTTGACCAGTAAAGATATACGTACACTTCAGTCACTTTTTAGCCCGTGTTATATTCTTCAGTGATGCCAAACTACTAGATCAAATAAGGTAAATGTAGCTCAAGTTATCTTTCTGGAAATATTCCTTGTCTGAAAAAGAACAAGCTATTTCCCCACATTATTATATAGACCAAGATATTCTTGAACTTCTCACAAAACAAAGCTAGACTGAATCACATGTTTTCCCCAAAAGCTATCCTAACTAAAGGAATCAGAACTACTGCTTACCTTCCTTTTTCCCCAGCTCTCACAACATGGATTCTAACCTTACCATTACAAGAAAAACTGCTGTTCCCAATTGTGTAGATCAGTAAGAGACTAGATGTTGTTCCCTAAATGTAACTGGTCCCATAACTCTAGCCCAGATCTTTAATGCTGCCTTGCTATCTAGTCTCAGTATGTGTCCAAGGGGGATAGTTGCCTAAAAATAAGATATGTAAATATCAGATTTGTAAATATGATGAAGACATGGCTCATAGCATCTGACCTTAGATAAATTCCTGTCCAAATATTCAGCCTGCTCACATGATCCAGTCCATACTGGGATATGACTGGTGGACTGATATTCCCAGCCCTGCCCTGCATTAGCTTCTGATGACCGAGTTCTGGGTAACTGAAGATCTCACCTCTTCTTCAGCACAAAAATACTCTTGCATCATTGTGAAATTCTGTTGCTGCCACTGAACAATTTACATAAACCAGTACTGTCTGGAGTGACCTCGTGCTTGCATGTAAAATCATGGTCAGGGCATTTCACGCTAGCAGTAAACCAGAAGAATTTACTGGAATGGGATTAAAATTGTTTTCAGTGTGTCTGCAGAGCCAAATCAATTCCAAGAGTTTTCTGAGCTGCTGAACAACCAGAGGCAATCATTACACTTTTCTGCTGTCAGTTGCAGCCTTTTACCTCTTCTAGGCAGGAGCTGTCTTCTGCTCTGTATTTGTACAATTGCCAGTGTTGTGGGGTGGCACCTCATTGAGCCCTCTGCATCAATAGCATGGCTTTGGTGAGCCTCCACTGCAGGACAGCCAGCAGGACACCCCTCCAGCTGCCCTCCTGCCTGCAATACCTGTGGCTGAAATACAGGCAAATGCACTGGAGTTAGATGTGCATATGATGTCAACTGCATCTGGCAACCACTCTGGCACTGCAGAGGACTGCCCCAGGATTTCTAGTTATTTTTAATTCAGAATCGGATTGGACCCAGTTGCTTCTGGTTAGAGATCTTTTTGCAATAACAAACTAAGATTACATGAAGAGCTTAAAAAAGAATTTCACCCCTCCAGGGCTAAATTACTTCCACTTATATACAACTGTCATATCTTTAAAGGGTAAACCCAGAAAGCTAACACTGAAAAATATAACTCCACAACCGAGATTATCTGCTTGCCTTCTATAGGCAATCATGTCTCATATCTAGAAGGTCTTTCATAGCAAAACCCAAAATTCAAGCTAAGTAGATGGAGGATTTATGTACAGAGTAGGAAACAACAGCTTGGGAGGAGGTGTATTTGATTGCTGGAGCCAGTTACAATGAGAAACCTCAAAAAGCATACGACTGCTTTTCCATAGCATCTCACTCATGTCTGGTAAAACCACTCCATGCTCACCCAGACTTTGCAAACTACTGCTCACCAGCTGAGAAGCGCATGGTGATGTGCATGTTATGGAAGCATCTGACACTGGCAAACAGTTCCCTTCTGTATGTAGCTCAGCATCCATTCCAGAAATTTTATAACCATTTTTCATGTAGTAATAATTGGAAAGTGGGAAGAATGAAAGCCCTCTGTACCAACTTACCTGTCCCATAGGAGGCTCCTGCTGTTCAATTCACATTTAGGGAATCTAATTAGGAGCCGAGTTATGCAGGAAGATGAAGAGGCCACACCTTCCCTACACTTTCTGTGAATATTCCCACTCATATGATGAAAGAGTAGTCATGCTTCACATAGTGGCTGTATTCAGCCCTGATTATATATCTGGATTAATAATTGAAGCACTTAACCCCTGGGGCAAATGCATTTCCCTGAAGCACACAGAAATTATGGAGAGGGGAGCTCAACAGGTCAAAAGTCCAGAAGTGGAAGTGCTCATAGTCCTTTGTTCAAAAATTTTCCCTTGAAGAACATTTAACTCTCTTCAGAATTATTGTCTGTTTTCCTTCCAACCCCTTTTCAATAGTGGCATGGAGAAAAGTGGAAGAGAAGAAAGGAAAGATGAGGAAAAGAGTAAACATTTTTCACCGGTTTGTTTTTTTTTTTACATTAAAAAATCAATTAACTTACATAGAAAAGTCCACAGATTTCAGACCTTCATCCAAAAAAGGACAATTTCCATTTTTTTTTCTAGTTCTGCTTATAGAAAATACCCCCTGTAGCTTTTTTTTGGTGTTTTCTTTTTCTTTATTTTTATGTGAGGTCAGCATCCAGCACCTCATTTTCTTCAAGGCAGCCCACTGAGACCAGGGACTAACTGGTACCCTGCAAGAGTCCTAGCCCATTCTTCAGCCACAACTGTATCTCCCATCTCCAGCTGCTGTAAGTGCTTGGGTGTAAACTTAGAAGCTTAGAGGGAATTTGTGTCTCCCTACTACATTCATTGACATGCAGCTATACCCCTTCCAATGAAATCCCAAGATTTAGAGAGACTGTATTGCTTTAGGCCTCGCAGGTTCATTCAGTCAGATGCAATTTATCATTTAACCCTTTCAGGAGATCTACCAGTTGCCAATCTTGGCTTCATTTTCTCATTCTTAGAACTGCTGAGCAGAAAGGACAAATAGTGTGAAATAGGGCAAGGAGCAAAGGCCATTTGTTTGAATCTGACTTTTTTTTGTCAAGAGAGGGAACAACTTGTAATTGGCAGTGTGGTCCAGGATGCTCAGGGTTTGTAACCTTCCATAACTCTGATGCAGTCTCAGGTTAAAAGGGAGGATGGAGTAGCTGCCTGCTCTGCTGTGTTCATTGACATTGCTTCCTGTCAGGTTGTCTCTGTTCCAGAAGAAGCCTGTAACTCACTCACTGATCAACAGAAATTAGGCTGGAGTGTCCGGGATTCTCCAGAAAACATTAATAATATTCCAGTATGACTATGGCTATCCAGAAATCCAAGGCAGTGGGACAGCACACACATAGAGACCATCTTCAACTGTGTTTGCACTCAGGACTTCAGCCCCTTTGGAAACATATATGATTGCCCCATATACATGGCTCAGAGTTGTCACTGGGGAAATGCTGCACCTCCCCAGCTTCTGACTGTCCCCCATGACATGACACCCATTCCCAGTCAGAAGGATGAAATATTCCTGGCAATCATTTGGTACCAGCAGCTGAACTGTTTTGAAAATCTAGACTAAAACTCCCAACACAAAGCCATAACCACCCAGCCCTGGATCTTCAGCTGTACAGCTTTCTGCTGAGCTCACTGGCATCCTTGAGAGGTTTCCCACTGATTTCAATGAGTTCTGTGGAGGAAGTTTTAGCTCAAGCAAAGCATAAAAAAGTTGGGCTGAGGTCTTAATGTGATGCCATCCGACTGTAGATATTTGAAGTCCCATCCACTGCTATAGTCAGCTGGGGTCATGTGCCACTCCAGAGAGCAGGAGAAATCATATCCTTCCATTACCAGTAGGCTGGCATGAGAATTGAGGTTTAGGTCTTCCAGTTAAGTTCCTTACATCAGGCAGTCCTCCTGTGTGGTCTCAGATGGTTCATTTTCTGTGCCTCTCTTGGCATCTCAGAGGTAAGGACAGTTGCATTTCCCTGATTGTGTCTCTTGGCAGCTCTGAGATAAGGACACTTTCATCTTCTCATGTTGGTGGTGTTTGCAAAGGAGAGAAGTGATTATACTTAAGCAAAGCAACCCCCCGCAAAGGAATGGACACAGATGGAGTTCTGTCTCTTCACCCTCTCTTCTTTTCCAGTACAACCACATTACCACACTACCAGTTGACTTGAGTGTCCTAACCATTGTTCATTCATATTTATTTCAGCTCCAAGCCATGTTTAGTCTAGAGGCTAAGAGCTCTCTGCAAGATGGGCTTCAAGTAGATACACAAAGAAAGGCAGCTGAGCAGTGGGCCTGTTTCCCTTCTAGCAGCTTTTGTTATGATTTTAGATGTGAAATCCACTGACAGGGTGGAGACTGAACTGACATGCTGAACTGCCTGTTCACTGACTCGAAAACCTTCTTTCTTAAAATGAGTCAGACCAAACCCTTATGACATTATCCCATGATCCAAAGAGTGACTTCACATTTGGTCACAAGAAGAGCAGCATTATAATTTTTTTTTTTTAGCTACATGGAACTGGGAATGTTTCAGGCAGTGACTCTATACAACAAATGATATACAGTCATCACTGAAGGAACTTCCTATCTCCCTGTGAACCAGATCAAGCAGCCTTTTCTAATCCTTGTTCTAGCCTTCGAAGTCAGGACACTTTAATTTTTTTCTTAATTCTTTGCCAAAATCTATTTTTGAAGCCATTATTGCAGTAGTTGCCAGATACAAGAAGGCAAGTGCCTGTCCCCATTTATCTAAGAGAATAAGTGAGTGGGATCATTCAAGTGTAGACTGAATCTCCCAGATGAGACTCTTGAAGCACTGTGCAATCATTAGTGAGTTAAATCTCACAAATCCAACCTGAGTTACTGCTAAGTCCCTTTCACTGGTGGAAGGCACAGAAAGACAGGTATGGCAAGGGGCAAAAAGCATCTGAAAAGAGGAATTTTCTGCCTGAAGAACAAAGGGAGTGAAGTTGTGTCTTGTAGATAGTGCTTTACCCAGGCTGATGTTGTCACTAGGAGTCTTTCCATTGATCTCCTCAGTCATTGCAAACATCATAATTAGAGCCTGCTGAATAACATTGACAAATAGTTTATCTGTCTGTTCAGCAGTTTACCTTCTTTGAGATCTCTTCCAACCTGAATGATGCATTGAGTCTACATACAATTCTGCTGTCAGTTTTGAGAAACTTGCTCATTGGTTTAGAGATTGCAAAGTAGGAAGGAGCTAGTGATATCATTAGTCTGAGCTCCTGCATACCATAAGCTGCAGTATCACACTGAATTGCTTTTTCACAGAGTAACTTTTGGGGGAATAGGTGTGGGTTGGTTTTTTTTTTTTTAAATATTGCTAATGAATGGAGAAATCTATCATAAGCTGATTAATTACTCTTACTTCTAAAATGTCAGGGGTTTTTTTTCTAGTCAGAATTCATCCAGTTTCAGTTATCAAACCTCTGGTTTTATGTCAGCATCGAGAGATTGTGATCAAGTCAACCCTTCAGATGATCTCTGTTTGAGCAGATTGAGCTCCTGGCGTCTTTCATTCTAAGGCATGCTTTCTAGTTTCTTAATCAGCCCAGTGTCACTTCTCTGCACTTTTTCCAATGTGTTATCATCCTTCTGGAATTATTCACAAATAACCTTTTCATTAGTCAAGCTGCTCTTCAGATGGTTAAATATTTGCCTGCTGAATTTACAGTAACTTTCCTATTGGTTGGTTGTATTATTTGTGAGTTGTTAATGTGGACAGCTGCAGAGGTCTCTTCTCCTACAGCTCCACTGGCCATGGAAAGCATTTCCATGCATTTTAGTCCTTCTTCTGGACAGTCCCCTGTGCCATCTGCCATCCATCCCAGCTGTGCCACAGGGAGACACCAGCATGCTAACCTGTAGAAATGTTCCCATGTCTCAGGATGGAAAGGGACATAAAACCCAGCTCCTCTTGGGTTAGCTCAGCTCTTTTCCTTGCTTCCAGCACATTGCCAGAATCTTTTCTTATGCAAGAAATTCTGAGAGACATTAGTGTACATTAATTGTACTCCTGAACTGTGGACCTCCTGAAAGGAGGATGTGTATCACCCCAAGAAGTTCAAATGTCTGCTTGAACTGATGCTAGTTACCATATCTAGTGCTTCCTAACCTCTCAGTCCCAGTGATTTGTCTTAATTACCAGGCTCTGTGGTTAGTGATTGACATGTTGGGTTACTGGTGAGCAAACAGAAGGCTGGTGTGACTTCTGGGCAGAATTTCAGCACTGTAGAAGGGTGTCCTCTCTTCAGAGTGTCCTCAGCAATTCTCATCCACATTTGAAAAAGGTAAATGCTCACAAGAAAACTGTATCTAGATAACAAACACACACATTTTAGCAGAGTATCAAGTCCCTCTTGATTTCAAATTAACCTGGTTCCCTTCTCTTTGGCTTGCCATCAATTGCTGCAATGAAGCAGACTGTGGAATTTCCCCTTTAGCTTTTCCTTAGAAAGCCACTTGTTCAATTTCATGTTCTGGGCTTCAGCTGAGCTGTCCTTTACTGCCAGCTCATGCTTCCACTGAACACACAGCCTGGTGAAGAAATAGCCCCTTCCCTATCCTGCAGCCTGCTTCAAACAGATAGGCAATTGTGGTTGTGTTTGCTCTTGGTCTCCCTGAAGCCACTGAGGTACTGAAGCATCAGCTCTCTTCCCTGCTACATGCTCAAATACCACCAACCTTGTCCCCTCCAAATGAAAATCGGGTGATGGGAATCCTTTTGCTCTCTTCCTGGAGTTTTGGACTCTTGCAAGCATCTCTCAGTGCCATCAGTATCCCAAGAAAAAAACTCTGCCACTTTCAGCTAGAAGATCAGAAAGCCACAGCCACCTTCAGGCTTTGATCTTTAGCCAAAGCCAACCTCCTTTGCTCTCCACGCCTTTTAGTTTTGCTTTGATAGATGTAAGTGCTCTTCTGTGTTCTTTCCTTCTCTCTGTTACCTGTTTTCACCCTCCTCATATTCCCCAGACTTTGGCTGGAACCTTTTCATGCCTGTAGGAAAAGGTGTGTATGAACTTCTGCTTCATAGGTCACCAAGATAAGGCTGGACCAAGGGAGCCTGGGTGATTTGTCCCCAGATGTTAGGGCAATAGGCTTTCCTGTCAATGTTTTCCACTACAGGAGGTGATGCACACCGTCCTGGTGACTGAAAATGCCCAAGAGGGAAAGGGAAGGGCCTTAGCAGACATCTGGGGCCAAAGCACAACCAATTTGTTGACCAGGTATAGCCACAAATGAAGCTTGGAACAAGGGGACAGCAAATAGCAAATTATTTCCAGATGATCAAAGTCCATTCAAACATGCCACCTACTGTACCTCAGCTTGGAGCCTTGGAGGAGATGGGGCAGATGACTCTGAAGAAACAGGGAAGATGAGCTTCCACACTCCACAAGGATTTCTTGTAAAAGATGGTCCCTCCCTCGACTCTTCAGGTTTCTGGGCTTTATGATCAGTGCCCTCAACTCTGTTCTGCCAAAAGCCAAAGAGAGCAAGGCAGAGGGCCTGCAGAATTTCCTGTGAAGCTCTGTGAGGATAGTCTTTCTTGTTTTGCTTTGCAGAAGAAAAATACATCAAAGCAGCAAAAGTACTAGCTTTTTAACATGGAAATCTTGAGTCTGCCCTCCTCTACCAGAGCCTCCTCCATGTGATGCTGAGTGAGTAGGGCACATGCTTAAAATGTACCCCCTAGTATGGGATGCTCCAGCTTCAAATGCAGTGGCCTGTGGTTAAGAGCTGCCGAGCAACCCTCATAGTTTCAAAATATTGGATGGTCAGCACTTCTGTAGGTCTTCATGCGTCATTGTCTTGACCTCTGAGGGAACCTTGGGAGCGATGACAGAGAGGATGTTGAGCCATTTGCCCTGGATAGGGGAGGTGGAGAAGTCCATGACTCATGACCTTACTGCACATCTGAAGGAGTGCAAGTCACTGCTAGTGAGCTGCAAGTGAGCTGTAGGCCTTGAGGAACTTTGTGTCCTCCAGATCTGATGGAACTGAAGAAGGTAGAATTGAGGGGCACATCTGAAGTACTGCCATGAATCTCTCTGTGTCTCAGAGCTTTTTCAGTATGTTCACTTGAAAAACGAAACCTATCTAATACCAAGACAGGTAAATGTTCTTTCATACTTTTTAAGTGCCACTGAGGGCAAAGTTTTATCATTGCAAAACAGCTGCTATTCGTGTAATCCTTCCCTAACATTTATGGTGGATAACATTTACATTCCAGTTCTTCCCTAAAGCTTTGTCACAGGGATTTGGGCAGGAGTTCAAGTACCTGGCAGCTGGAACCATGCCCCTACTAAGCCACCTAAAGACTGACATTCCAGGCCTCCCCTCATGGAGAAGAGCCTTGCTCCCCTAACTGAGCTTCAGCATCCTGAGTACAAAGCCTGTCAGATTTCATTGTTAACGAATGAAGAAATAAATTGGCTCTAATTATTCTATAAAGAGCTTAGATGGAATTTTACAGGAAAGAAGCTTTGTTTAGAGATTACAAGAGGAGACTCTGAGCCAGGATTCCCAGGTTGTATATTTGGTTCTGCCCCTCATTCACTGAGTAGCCCTGAATGAATGTTATATCTTGTTTTCCCCCATTTGTAAAAAGGGATGGTGATATCAAACTTCCTGGCATAAGTGTTTCTAGGCTTAATTAATTAACAGCAGTGAAGCAATCTGAGTTTTCTGTTGGAAGATGCCATAGTAATAATCTAAGAAATAGTTCTAACTGTTTTGGTATTTGGCATTCTCATTCTTTTTCATATATAGAAGACAGCCCTCAAAGAGAAAATGGAGTTTTCAATCTCCTAACTGGTTACTGAGCGTTAGGAAAAACTGGTGTTCAACTGGGTCATAAATACACTGAAACTTCATTTCATCTGTCTTCTCAGGCTGTGGAGAACAGACAGAAAGACTTCTGCTCAACTACTTGTTGGTCTAAAATTTTCAATCGTTTTATGCAAACAAAGCTTTTTGTAAATTCTGTGACTTTTGTTTGAGTAGTTTGCAAATTCACTGTGGCTTTTGTTTGAGTAGTATCTGCTTGCAGAGTGATTGGCCAGTCAGCTCACATAGTGTTGTGTCCATTCCTCAAGTGGGTAATGCTCAGGCTCCCAAATGCCTTACAAAACCTTACAAATACTCAGGTTGCTCTGGTTGGAAGGGACTTTGGGAGGTCTTCAGATTAGCCTGTGGTTGGAAGAAGGAGGTCAAATAAAGGATGAGGATAGGTTGCTCAGGGCTTTCGACAGCTGGATACTGAAAGCCTTCAGGGATGGTGGCTGTACATTATACTGCTCTCTTTGGGCAGTATTTGGCTATTCTCATGGTGAAAATGCCTTTTCTTAAATCCAGCCTAAACATCTTCTATTTTAGTTAAGGTCCATTATTTCTCATCCTCCCTAAGGAGAAAAACCTGGCTCCATCTTCTTGATAATTTCCTAGCAGAAGCTGTTATGCTTGTCTCCTACAAAGGCATCTCTTCTGAGGCCAAACAAGCCCAGTTCCCTCAGCCTCTCCTCAAAGGGCTCTTGCCCTCAAACCTCTTGGTGGTGTCTGCTGAACTTGCTCCAGTGTGTCCATGTTTTTCTTGCACTGGGGATCCAGCACTGGGTCTGGTACTCCAGTGCCATCTGAGTACCTAGGGAAGCTGGATAAACACATCTGTCACCCTCCTGGCTGTTCAGCCTTTGTCTTCTTTTGCTGCCAAGGCACACTCCTGGTTCATGCCCAGCTTGCTCTCTGCCTGGATACCCAGATTATTTTCTGGAGAGCTGCTCCTCTCCCCATCAGCCCTAGCCCGTGCTTCTGCAGGGCCTCTTCCTTCCCAAGTGCAGGGTTTTGCATTTATCCTTGTTGAATTTCATAAGGTCCCTCTCAGACCATTCTTCCATGCTGTCCAGGGCCCTCTGAATGACAGCTCTGCACTAAAGCTATACCAACTGCCCTTAATACTCTGATGTTGTCTCCAAGCTTGATGAGCAAGCACTCCATCATCTCATCTAGACAACTGCTAAAGATGTTTAAACAGGATAGGCTCCAGGACAGACCCCTACAGTACCCAGCTTGTTACCAGCCTCCAAGCAGACTATGACATCTGTTTACTCCTCTCCAAGTCTGACCATCGAAACCAGTTTTTTACTGTCTGTTAGTCCACCCACCCAGACCATAACATCCAAACTGCAATACAAGAATGTTGTGGTAGACAGCCTAAAGCCTTGCTAAATTCATGGTAAGATGCCTGCCAAGAAATCATGTATGAATAAGAGCTGCATATATTGTATTTACCTGTATGTGTGTGCATGTGCAGTTCCTTTTTGAAAACAGGCTTGTGAAGTACTGTGTAGTGATCATTTAAAAGTTAGTCAGCATGGCAGTGAACTGAATTTATGTCTTAGAATTCAATTTCTTAACCATGTGCTCTGTTGTTTTCCTCTTTATGATTTTCTGTTTTATCTTTGACTGGAAATTTTTAAAGCAACCATCCTTGTCCTTACATCCAGCTCCAGCTATGAGTTAAATGGGTCTCTGCATTTGAATGATGAACTACTTCTAACCATAAGTCAGTCTCCAAAGTTTTTCCTTCCTGTAACTCCAAAAGGAGTTCCAATCTCTTTAACTTCTGCATTCCCCAGCAATGTCAAACATACAGTCTACAGAAGATATGGACCACCAACAAAACCATGGGAAGCTCATGGACTAAGAGAATGGATGTGAGTGAGACACTATGAGAATGGGATTGACTCCATGTACTTCATGTACTCCAAGCCTGTGTAGGCTTGTCAACCTAAGCAGCATGGATCTCAGGCACTGTCCACTCTGTGTAAGGCTTTAAACCAGACCTTCAGCTTCAATCATTATGTCCTTGCTACTGATGTTCAGCTCTGTCCTGTGTCCATCATCTCCTCTCCTGTTGTTTGGAGTTGTAGCACAGGGAGTTTTCCCCCACAGCTGGGAAATGGAAGCTGTGTGTGCTTATCATCATCTCCTCTTGCTAGAAATACACTTTTCTTAATAAAGTTAATAATATGCTCTGAGAGCTTCTGGGTGCAGAGTGAGGCCATGCATTGAGGAAGGGGAGACCTGGCCACTTTTTGATTGGGTTGGGAAGTTCACTCCCTGTGAAAACCTTCAGCTATTGAAGGAGGATGTTGCCTAAATGAGCTGCTCAGATGCAAAATTGGAGCCATCCTCTGCAGTACCTCAGTGGGTGCTGCTGAACTCGAGTGCAGCCACACTCAAGACCCTTGTTCATAATGGAGAGTGTAATGTTACTTGTGTCATGCTGAGGCATGTGCTGACCCATGCCTAGCTGGAGAGGAGACTTTCTGAACCTCTGGTTCCTCTGCTGCAGATCTCCCATCCAGGCACTGAGGGGCTAAAATGTTATACACAAAGGCGGGTGGCAGAGCAGTCAGGACTGGTGCCAAAAGGCAAGCCTCACCTCTCTGTACAGTAGGCAGATTTCCAAAATCCCATGTTTGGGCAATTCTTTTAGCTTCCCCTCCTTGGACAATGCTAGGTATGTAATGGCACCTCAGGCCAGATAACTTACAGGGAATTGTTTTTTCTTACTGGCCTCTCAACTCATGCTATGTTGGGCAGTGTGCTGGAGATGCACATGTCCATGAATCAGGCAGCAGTAGAGCAATGAAAGAAAGCAGGGGAAAACTACCATATGTGAAAAATGCAGAGGCTGCTGTTTGTGTCTCACACAGCCAGTGCAGCTTGGGTGAGAGGATGGCTGGATGTTTTTTCTGGCTGATCTCCCATCCAAAGTGTACCAATGACCTTTATTTGGGAGCTAGCTCCTTCCAACAGTACTCATGTGAATGTTGTGGTAATCATTATTTCCATTTGCCAAGAGGTGCAATAACTAGCCAACTAGCCTAACTATGGTAAAGCCCGATCTAGTGCCTCCTAGTCCCCTGAATTTTCTGTGCAATTGCTTTATCAGCTCCGTAACACAGCACTAGTGACAATCTGGCAATTGCCAGAGTTGTGTAATGAGCCCTCTAAAGCCCTGGAGAGAATGGTTGAATTTACTGCTAGACTTTACCACCTTGTTTTCTGGCACACAGAAGATCCTTTCTCTTGTGATGATCTCAACTGTGAATGTAGGTACCCCAATTTGGTTTTTTTGTGCCAAGGTTATTTATGAAAATTGAGTCCTGTTGGAGTTTGAAGGGAGGCAACCTCTTTGTGCAGCCTTCCTACCCATGCAAGAATGTACTTGTGTAATGTAATCGCTGTGTTGAACCAGCTAAACCTCCTTCTCTTCCAGGATGGCATCTGCACCTCTAGGTTAGAGACACTGTTTTGCCAACAGCTGAGGATGTTTCCCTGCATGTGGGGAAAGGTCCTGCTCTTCACATGATGGCACCTGCAAATGCTGCCCTTGTGACTGCTGTGAAGTACCTCTTGGACTTGGAGTAGTGACAGCCAGGAACTCCTGAGAGGCCACAGAGGCTTTGACATGCTGTAGACACCAGCAGGCTTGGCCCGAGATGTGTCCCACAGCAGGAGTGAGAAGATCCCCTTCTGCCCTGGCTGTTGGCAGAGTGCAACACAGAGCCCAGCCAGTGCTGCCAGGGACACACTGCCCACCCAGGACCCATGAATTCTGATCGTTCCAATGAGAATAATTTGGTGCAATCAGTGCAGAAGTGAGGTTTGCAGCTACCACACCCACCTGCACAGACACACTTGCTCCTGCAGCCATCTTCTTTGTGCCATGGTTTCAGTAAGCCAGCAGACAAGCCTGCTTGTAAGATACAGTGGCATGTCAGCCAGCGGGGATGGCTACAAATGTGGCTTTCTCCAGCTCTGCTCAGCAAGACCTCCTCCTGCTGCTTGGAACAATATGTGGTTACCACAACATGACATCTAGTTAAGAAAACAAAGCCAAGCACAATCCACCCAAACTTCAAAACTTCCCCCTTTCCTTCAACAACAGATTTTTCTTGTCAGGTTCAAATTATTTGCCAATAAGTGCTGGAAAAAGCCGTTGCTCTGTTTTGGCCTGTATTTATTTGCTGTACCAAACCAATAGAAGGTCTTTCTGGGAAATGAACATCAGGGGGTGCAAGAAAATGACACTGGTCTGGCTTAATTTACTAACTAAGGCTAGTTTCTTCAAGTGTTGAAGGGCCACGGTGATGAGTATTTTGTACTACTCCGTTGCAGCTCCTCTTCCTGAGCTGACGTGTTCAGGCTGCATGCTATAATTTCTGCTCTTGGTGAACTGAGAGCAAAATCCCCCAAACCCACAGGCAGCATCACCCAGCCTTGGTGGGCAGCTGGCTGGGTCACAGCTCCACATCCCAGCCCACAGGTGAGGTACGCAGGAAGAGCAGAGAGACAGACACTTGGTGCTTGTGCTTGCTCTCACTGTTGTTGTTGAGGAAGTCTGTTACACGTTTGCAATGGAGCCAGGTAGTGGATGGATGTTGTACAGAACTTCAGTCTCCCAGTCTGTCAAGCTTGAAAGTTTTTCCAGCTTTCAATTTTGTCTAGAGTTTCCTTCTTAAGACTCCCCCCTTCTTCAAACAGAGCCTCAACTCTGGCTGGGTCCCAGAGATAGATACCAAATGGTGCTTTTTTTTCCCTTTCTTTTGCTCTTTCTTCCTTCTCATGAAGCTGGCAGACTCTCCAAACACACATCCAACCAACGCACAGTGCATTCGAAAACAGGCCATCTGGCTGAGCACTCCTTGAGAATGAGAAGACAAGAAAAACAACCCTCTTGGAGCTGGCAGCTGAAAGGCAGGCAGCCCGTACGTGGACTTGATCTCATGGTGCAATCCAAGAGCTGTCCAATCCAAGGGCATTGCAAAAAAGCTCTTTCCTAATGAGCAGAATACGGCTGTCTCCAGAAGCGGCTCCAAGTCAACAATTTGAGTGGGATGCTGTAACTCTCCTCGCTGCACATGTGCTCATTAATTAAAGCCACTTTGGAAGATGCCCCGGACACCCCCGCCAGGGCTGCCAGCCTACCCTCCCTGAAATCCTGCTCGCTGCTTTGCAGCCCCCTGCTGGGCCCGGAACTGCAGAGCCCCAGGAGAAGGAGGGGGCCATCAGCGTCCAGCTCTTAGCCGCAAAGGGACCTGTTGCGTCACCGGTGAGCAGCTGCGGGGGGAGCACAGCCCTGGGAGGAAGCTGCACTCCATTTGCTTTGCCATCATTTTTCTCCCCAGAGTTTGGTAACAGCCAGAGTGCTCCAGGCACAAAACCACTCTGGGCAGGTCAGCAAGTGTCAGGGACTGAAGTGAGCTGAGCAACCAGTATTGCAATGCTTCCCTATTTTATCTGGTGGCTAAGGTTTGGTTTACAAAATCACGGTGGCTGAGATGAACGCAGAGCCATTAGTAGCCAAATCCATCAACAGCAAAACAGGGACAGGGAGCACTCAATGAAATGAGTAGGAGATGAGTTTAAAACAATTTAAAGAAATTACATCACATTAGGTAGAGAACTTCTGGAATTTGTTGGCCCAGAAGGCTGCAGAGGCAGAGAGTATCAGTGGGCTCAAAGTGGGGTAGGACAAATTTGCAGGCAACAGGTCCATAAAATGACACTAAGAGGAATAAGCAAAATGTGTAATCTAACATCCCAATCCAACAAAGGTGAATGCTGAGAAAACAGATGGGAGAGGGAAATGTCCATGTGTGTGTGTACTCCCTGGACCTTGCCTTGCTTGGGAGCAGTGTGCTGTGTGGGGAGGACCACTGCTCTGCCCCAAAAGGCTGTTCTTCAGTTTTTATTGTAGGATTCAGTCCCTGTACCAGCCCAATCTGAAGGTCATATGAACAGATTGTTGCCTCTTTAAATTACCAGAAGGAAGCTAAAATCCAATTTTTCTCTGAAAGCTGAATTTGTGGAACATGTTTCTGTGAATGTTAACAGTCGTATGCCCTGGCTTAATCTGTTTGCTCTCCCAGTCATTACATTTCACACAGTGACAGGGTGATTCATTTGACTCTTTATCTTCTTACTTGGGATCTCCTTGTTTCTGCATCTGCCCCTGTAGTACTGATGGGAGCAAGGACAGCTCATAGCTACATCTCAGCTATGTGAGTATGGCTTTCCAATGGCTAGTTACAGCTCTGCAGCTCCAGATGGCACTTCCTCAGGATTCTGCCATGACTTCTTGCATGTGGTTGTGTTTCCAGGGCCAGGGGTTAAAACTCTTGATCTTCTGACTTTATTAATTCAAGAGTAAGGTTATGTAAGTGAAAAGTTGCTTCCTTACCTTGAAAAATTATGACAAATCATGTACAGCACCAATGCAGGTCCTCCGTATTTCTTGTCACTAAGTTATCAGAGACATCCTCCGATAAAAGGAACAAGTTTGTTCCTTTTATCAACATGCAATTTAGTTGTCCCCAATCAACAAAGGTGAGGTCTAAAACAGATTTTGCATCATTATATTTCTAAACCCACTGCTTTATGAGCTTTAGCAATTACAGTGACACGTTCCTAAACTGAAAAGAATAAAACCCTGAGATTTGATGAAGTCAAATATGCCCTTTTTGGTGCTGACTGAATTCAAACACAGGTTTCTGAATTCAGAAAATCCTGGGAGTGACAGGAGACAGGGAACTGAACTAAATCAGAGTGAAGTGCAACAGTGCAATTGTTAAATCAAACCCAGAGAGAATGTAAATAGTAACTGAGAAGCTTCAGTCTGGAAAACAGTGGGGTAAGGGGCATGACAAATTAAAAGGGTCATCTGTGTGATCAAATCTATTCCTTTGCTGTTGTGATATCCCACAACAGATAACGATCTGTCTTCAAACAGTTGAGCTTTTTATTCCCATTGCTTTTCTTTGGAGGTTATCCTGAACTTTACTCTGCTGTTGTTTTGAAAGTTTCTGCAAGTCTGCAGCGTCAATTTATTTATGACCAGTGTGTGCCCATTTTAAGATCTTTCCTTTTATAAACTCTAACCTGCTATTAGCCACATTTAGTGAAGGTTTTAGGGCATAATTCATCTCCTACAAATACGTGTGTTCTGTTATGCTAACATTGTCCCTTTTCTTTTTTATTTTTAACTTACAGGAAAGCAGAATAATATGCAAAGCCAAGATGAAGCATGTTTCAGGTCTACAGTACAATTCAGACAGAAATGTAAATCAACTGAAGACATCAGAACAAAATGCTTTGTAAGCGTTCCATGCTATCAGTTACTCAAGGGATAGTTGCAGGTAACACGCCTTTCAGTGCATATTGCTTCCTTTGCAGCCTTTGATGTGACCTTGTGAAAGGCAGGTTCCCTTCAGCAATCTGCTCTGAGGTCTGAGGCAAGTCAGCTGGAGCTCTGGGAACGTGGTGTTTCCAGAGACCAGGTTCCAAACTTGCTTGAGATGTTCATGTGAACAGCATTCTTTAAAAAGAAACAATATCAGGGTATAGTCTCATGATACTGAGAATACAAATTCTCAGTATCAATTGTTTTGTCGGAGTGTCATTTGTGCCTTCTATTCCAATAAAATGTATTAAATTTTCTTCAGGTCCTTTCCAAAATTAGATGTAGAGAGTATCCAAACCATCACCAGTGAAAATGATGCAAGTTGGAACACTTCCAGTGAAAATTTTGGTTTTGAGAGAACAGATACTTTCATAAAAAGTGTTCAGTGACCTCCAAATATGCCTCCCTTGCAGAAACCCAAAAGCCTTAAAAGCAAAAGAGATTTGATTCTTGGCAGTTTGGGGATTATTCCTCTCCCTTTCCCCCAGCGTTTTCCAATGGAAAATATTCAGGGTTTGGGTTTTCAGCCCTTTGCTAAAATGTCAACATTTTCCAAAGGGTGAAGGAGGGGAAAAGAGAAGAAAAGAAAAACATGTTCTGACCAGCTCCAGTCAGAGCCAAAATGCTCAGTCCTGGATTTGGTCAGGGAAGCATGCTGCAGGGGAGAAAACGGGAGCGTCTTGGTTGCACACATAGCTGGCTGGGCTGAGGGCTGTGTGTCACGATCCATTGGTGTGAGTCATTACGGTCTCCATTTCCCCAGGACAGTGTGGGATAGCTTTTAAGCCCTCCAGGTCAATGTCACTTGCAAGCAGTGCTCTGTTGTCTGCCACAGCCACTCGGGCCCTCTGTGCGCCTGTGGGATGCACACAGGTACACTCTCTTCTAGTCCTCCAATATTTCCATGATGTCTTTAACTCACAGAGACAACAATAACACCTGGCACCTATCCAGACCTGAGAATTCAGCTCTCCTCCATTCATAAAAGAGGAGAAAGGAGAAAAACAGCATGTGCCTGTAACCATACATGATTGTCTATGTCCTCTGCCCAGGTGACACTGTCCTGTGCTGTGTAATGCCTGGAATTTTGCCTTTGAAAGCCCAGGCCATCTATTGACCAGCTGGCTCTAGGTAGGGAGAAATGCTGGAAGAGCCAACATAATAGCTGCTAACCTACTCATGCACATACATGCGCCATCATGCTTCTGGGGGAAAAGGAGTGGCTTCATTTCCACAAAGTATTGCTGCTCCCCATCTGCATGGTCAGCCTCCAGAAAACTCTTCCTGCAATTGGGCTCCTTCAAACCTGAGAAGGACCAGGGCCCTCTATGCAGCTGCCTCTCGAAGGTGTCTCCCATGGCTGCAGTTGGGGGAAGTGGTAGATGGATGCATGCCCAGGCTAGGTCTTTGTCCCCCTCTAGTGACTCAACTTTAATTCCGAGTCCTACACCCTCAGAGCAAGATGGTAATTTTTCTAGGCCGGGATGTTTCCTTTCTGAAGGCCAGTAGGACATCTAAGCACCTCTGGCAGGTCATATATTTATACACACTCAGACATTATCCATTGCAAGTGTAAACAGTAATTTAGGAGCCTGACTTTCTGTTCTAATAGGCCATGTGTGCCTGCTTTCCTCCCTTGGAAGATGGCAGTCACAGGCCTCACACAACCTGTGCCCGATGCTCCCGGGAGGAGACGCAGCCAGGACCACCGTTACCAGTGCAGAAGCACACGCTCCCGGTCCCCTGTAACCAAACACTCGCTGAGTCACAGCCCAGTCACCCGTGCGCTTAGCAAGTCGCGTCAGCCATCTGTCACCAGCACATCCTCCTCACCGTGCTGTGACTCCATGGGGAAAACAACAGGAGGCAGATTATGTTTGATTAAGGAGCCAGGCTCTCGTGCTTTTTGGCTCTGAGTAACCCCTGGATTGCCTTCTAGCCAGTGGTGAGGGCTTTGGCTCCTCTTAATTTGGCCCTTTGTCAGGGAAGAAAGTGACATTCAGGTTCAAACACTGGAAGCTTTGCCTGACTAATAGTGACTCCAAACAAAGCTGACTCAGATGAGACATGGATGGGATTGTACAAAATGTCCCTCCTACGGACAGATCATCTACATGGGTCTCCACAGTGGTGTTCTTCTCCAACCAGTGTTGAAAAAACAGCACTGAAATATAGGGTGCCCTGTTTCCTAAGGCCTTGTCACACCCACTGTGTCAGCTAAAAGGCTGCAGGAGCAGCCTTGCCATGTCTCTTGGCTCTTGCCCGTGTTTCCCTGCGTTCAGCCATGTGCAGCCCTGCAGGGCACAGCCCAAAAAGTCAGGATCACTTCTTGCAGTCTACCTGCATTACCCACCAGATGAGGCACTGCCCAGGTGCAGAAGCCAGACTAGGCTCGAAGTAGGGATTCACAGGGGATTTTACAAAGCCAGGTCTCTGCGCTTCTTACCATAAAGCTCCCCAGGCAAGGCTCCCCAGCCTCCTCTCTCGTGCCTGAAAGTCTCATGCCTGAAAGTCTCATGCCCATCAGCACCATAAGGGACAAATCACCCACGCTTGCAATCTGACCATCCTACTTTTTCCTAAGGCAATGAAAGAGTACAGAGTAAATGTGGCCTTTTTGTTGTGGAGGAAAAAGAAGTGAACTCAATGCCAGGCACAGATCCCAGGCTGTATAGTTCAAATCACGCTCAGAGCACATAATTCCCATTTGTGTTTGTGTGCACGCAGGGCAAGGGTGGGGGCTGGCGGGGGGGTGTGTGTGTGAATATAAGAATGTAATTGTCATAATTTAATCCAAAACTACTTCTTGGAAGGAAAAAAAAAATCAGGCTGACACAAAACAGCATGTTCAGTTATAAACACCACATGAAAGAGCTGTATTATGTTCTGCTTGGTAACTGACATAGAGCGCTAACATTCTCAGCTGCCCACTACTGGGCAAAGGCCTTTCCAACTCTCCCCCTCACCCCCAAAACAACCCCCCCAGCCAAACTGCACTGCAGATACCAATTTCTGAGGCCGCAGAAAAATTCCACATAGAAAGTTCATTATGGGCAGAGCAGGCTGGCTGGCAGGCAGAGCAGTGTGGAGACAGAGATGGCCATCTGGGACTCGGGGCACTCCCAGCTGTGCACGCACATCTGCAAGGCCACGGAGAAGTTGGCACGCACTGTGGGAGCTTCAGAGGGGTTTCCCCCCACCTCCCAGATTTCCCATAACAGGATGGTGTATTCGTGGAGCAACATGCCTTGCTGGCATCAAGGCTGCTCCTCCCCAACAGGCTTAGGGGTCTGCAGGTTGGAAGCAGTAGCAGCCATCAGCAATGGTCTCAGGGCTCCCAGTGCCCTTCCCTTCTCCTCCCAGGCAGTCAGCTGGAGTGACTCATTCCATGTAAAGGAAGCACAGTCATTCTGGCTTAGATCCCCAGGGGTGCTTACCCACTTAACTCCGGATGGCACTGCACCCCTCAAAAAGCAACCAGGAACACCGGAGATCTGATAATTCACTCAGTATTCTGTAATTCACCAGGCAGAATCGCCCTTCCTGCTTGTGGGGCCCAGAGACAATGTGAAAATGCCCTTCCAACCCTCGCTGTCCCCTGTGGTGGGGGTGGTTGGGGTCTTGTCCTAACTAGAGGCTCCACAAATCATCAGCTGGAGAGTTGTTGCAACAGGATATCACAAAATAAACGCCTTCTGCTTGAAGAATATGTTTTTTAGCTTGATGCTAACCTTTATTTTTCGTGGGGCTGGGTGACATTATTAGCACCCGTGCTTACTGCTGAAGTGAAGCATCTTTGTTGCAGCGTGGGTGGGAGATGGGTTATCGTCAATATGGAGCAGATCTAGAGAATGACTTCTGTTATTTACTTCTTTCCTGTTCTTGTAGGACATGTGACACAGTTTAACAAAGATCTGCTTAGCAGAAAAATCCAATTAAAACCCGAATTGTCCTTCGGCTGTCCCTGGCACACTGCCATTTCAGCAGTCCAGCGCCGCGGGAATAAGGTGGAAGAAGAGTTAAGTGAAACGCGGTCTTTGTGCGGTGACCCTTCGGGACCGAGCGGCGAGCGCTGCCTTTCGCTCCCGGGGACGGTGGGAGCTGGCATTGCCGGCCGTCTGCCGGGACAAAAAGCATCAGCGCAGAAGGAACGGCGCTGGCGCGGCCCCGCCCGAAAGGTGGAATTGAACCACTCTGTCGCTAGACAGCTACAGGTTTGAAGCCTGCACCCCAGACCACTGAGGGTCATCCGGGCAATTTCTACCGCCACTGAGGCGCTCTATTTGAATTCCCCCATCTCCTTTGCCCCTAGGTAATGGCGAGGATGTTTTCCCGCAGGCATGGCCCCTCGCCTTTTCCCAATGCAAGCACGGCCCTCACGGAGCAGAAGACGCGGCGGTGGCGGGGGAGGAGGGGGCTAGATTGGCCCCTCTCGCTATCCCAGAGGCCCGCGGGCGCTCATGCAAATAGGAGAGCGGTGATTGGCTGTTCCCGCGGGAGGGGCGGGGCGGGCGGCGCTCCGGGGCGGGCCCGGCACGGCGGCTGAGTCACGGCGCTTCCCAGAAGGAGCGGGGGCGCCCCGCGCCTTTCCCGGACCTCCGGGGACCCTTACAACATCGGACGGGGAACCTTGTGCAACCACGGGGGCGGCCCGGGCCCCGAGGTGTGCTGCGAGGAGATACATTTTTTTTTCTTTTTTTTTTTTCTATATATTTTTTTTTTTTCGTCCAGTGGCTAATGCCAGATACTCTGGAGGATGTGAATCTCCCATGAGATACATCTCAGAACAATAATATCCTCTGGGAGGAAATTCCTCCCTGGCCCCCAGCTGAGGATCAACTTATTGCCCCGAAGTATGAGGATTGAAAACACTTGTAATTTTATCCCAGCGAGTGTAACTATACAGGCTATTTTCATAAACCCTTGAAGAATTACTCACTTATTTGCCTCGAGAGATTCCTCTGAAGCAGAGCCATTTCTGCAAATGCATGTGGTTTCCAATGATTTTTAATTAGATAATTCTTTTTGGTGTAAGCAACAAAAAACCCCGTAGGCCTATTCCCCCTCTTGCTTGCCTTGAGGAAGCTTAGACTCAAAACTGGTACTTTGTGGAGCAGCATCACAGTAAAAGTGGTACAGAACACCGCAAGAGCCACAGCCCGAAGCTGGGACCAGTTTTGTAGATGTCAGCAAAAGAAAGCAAAAAGTGTATGGTGGGGCAGCACCATTCCCACTCACGCAGGAATGCTGCTGGCTACAGCTTTGCTTTCAGTGCTCCAAGTCATGGCTTCCCCTCTTGAAGCTGAGCCAGCTCAGGTATGGCCTGCCCCGCTCACTCCCCAGATAGACATGAGCATATTTGAGGCCTTACTGTTTTTAGTAAGCAACCTCTTTAGCAACTTAAATGTGTTTTTTTTTAAAGCACCCCAACTCAGAACAGGGCTCTTATCAGAAGGAGATGGTTTGAGAGCTGCTTCTGTGCCTGTCAATGCAGGGCAGATTTTTTTCTTTGTTTCCTTGGTTTGTAGGAGTCACGTTCCTCAGCATTCCTGTCTCTTTACCTGGTACTTATCCCAGTAGCAGGTGGCGTAATTTAACAAGTGTCTTTTGTGCATAAAAATGCACGGGGTGAGGATCTGGGGGTGTGCATGGGAGGAGATTAGTCATGGGGAGGAAGAGAGGAAGAGGTTAGCACGGGGGTTGAGGAAATCAGGTGTCCGCAACTATCCCTCAGGCTTCCAGCCAAGCCCATCCTGACGTCTGCCGGAAGAGGCACGTCAGCTCAGAGATATGCTCCTGTCGGCCCATCGGCATGTGACTTTGCTGACCGATTCAGGCTGAACAAGAATAGCTGCCAGGGGTCGGAGCAGACATTCCCAGCTTCTGTACTTCGTATTCGAGGCTCGGCTTCGACACCACTTTCACTTTCTCTTTGCTTTCCCCTCTAGCATCAACCTTTTCTGGGTCTCTTTCCCGGCAGCACTTCATGGGAAGTGCTCACACTTTTTACACGGATTCTCACTTAGTGTGAGAATGCTGCTCTCATCTCTCTCTTCCAGCCTCCAGCATTTTTAAGCAGGGATGTCTTTCTTTCATGTCTTATGATCAATCTCCCTGTACTTTCCAGAAAAAGACAATGCCAAACACTCAAGTCCAAATTAAAAATTATTGCCAGACAAAATAACCGCAATAGAGTAATTGAAGGATCCATCAGAAATGCCAGCTCCTAAAACTTCCCTTACTCTGCAATAAAGAGAGATGCAGACATAATGAAGGCAGCAGTTGCTAAAGATCAAGCAGTAGGGGAAGGTGCCTGAAAGGGTCAGCAGCAACATAGGAAATGATGCTGGATCTCAGAGTTGATGGGGAAGTGGTAACAAAGCAGTTGAGACAATTTTCTCCTTGACCGGATGTTGGTCTGTCTAGGATCAGGTCTGCTTTTGGAGCGGAAGCTGTGCTAGCCGCTGACTAACCCAGCAGGGGTTGAAAATGACATTTGCAGGACCTCTGTGTGTCTTGTTTATAGAGGCCTTTTTCACCCCTGCCCAGAAGGGCCTGTGGATGACTTGCTGTGCCAGAGGTGCCATTCTCCTTCTGTGAGGAATGGGGGGGCATCATTTGGTGCAGTTACTGCAGCTGTTGCTCACTGAGCCTCTGAGGGCCCAGGCCTCACCAAGAACTGGTGAACAGACCTGGCTGCTGGCTGTAGGTAATGGTCATCTCATAACTTCTGATTAGATTTATAATCCTACAAGAAAGGCCAGTTGGTAGCTCCTAGGATTTCTGAAAGCATAAAAGTAAGTGTAGAGACCTGTTGATTTAAACGACTTCTCAGCATCTGATTTGCCTTTAAGCATTTCTTGGAAATCCTGTAAGCATTCAGCTTCATCTTTAGACCAAGTGTCTTTGAAAATCTGACTCTTTGCTATTAAAAGTATAGAACAAATTCAGTTTATCAGCTTAATGATGGAAAAGCTTGCTCTCCTCAATAATGCTCCTAATTAAAGCATTTCTGAGTGTCTTTGGACTTGATTCTCTACCTTATGCAGAGAACCACACTGTGCCAAATGGGTGCAGAGCACTGCCAATTTACATTTGATTCAATGCCCATTCAAGTTAATAGAAATCCTCCCACAGAAATCGATGGGATTTGGTTCAGGCCCCAGAGTCAATGGGAAATTCTGATTTGGCAGTACTTTATGCTCACACTGCACCAGTATAAGCAAATATTCAAGGTACAAAGCCTTGGAGAATTTGGAAGGGGCACTGTAAGGGACTTCTGGGGCTGATCATAGCCTAGGACTGACTGACAAAGAAGCTTTAAAACAAATCAGTCTGAACTTTTCCTGTTCATTTTTTATAGCACTCCTACAATTTAGCAGTGCTCTTTTTATTTTTGTGTTGGGGTTTTTTTTCTGTCCTAGGCTGACAGAACATAAAAGCATCTGCAATGCTTTGCTCTTACTACTTCTTTTAACCACCAGAACCTGATTTGTGTCAGAAAAGACAAGCTTAGATCCCTACAGCATTAAAATAATTATTTGGTGTAAGGTGGGGGATGAAGAGGGCTGTTATTCTTAGCAGCAGCAATGAAATTTCAGCAGCTGATGACGTCAGTGCTAAAATGTCAGTGTGAAACAGGCTGGAACAAATTAAGAGTGTGGTGTCGTCACTGTGAGAGCCACGCTGCCCTCCAGAGGGACTGTTGTTGGATGCTGCAGATGCAGTTCAGGAGATGGAGGGGACAGAGGCTTGTGGGAGCTTCTCAGAAACTTACAAAAAAAGCAACAACAAGCATCTCAGTACCAGAAAGGTCAAAGAAGATGCTGTTTGAACGTTTCTGCCTACCTCAAAGCTTGAGCTCACAGTGAGGGAAGGGCCACTTCGACAAACCAGATTCCAGGAATTAGAACAGGAAAAAAAAAGACAAAAGCCAAAATAAAATTGGCCATCTTCTACTCACTTAATAAACTGAGCTAACTCCATCTCTGATGACACTCTTCACTGAAAAGAAATTTGGCCTGAGCTGACTTTTGTCATGATGTGCTGCTTAAAAGAGGGCAGTGTGCTTGGAGTAGAGGTGACCCTAAGGCATTTTATTACTTAACTGTGCTATTGCATTTGAAGAATACCTTCAGGCTATCCAAAAATGCTAAACTCAAGGTGCAGAGAGCTTTAATCAAAATTGAGTATCAAAATTCCAAATGCATTCATTCTTGTCCTCAAAGAGCCCAGTCTTGCACATTTTTTGGCTAGGTGCAGGTGGTAGTGTTAGACCCGACCCCTTGTCAGCGAAGGGCATGGATCCTCATTTAGAGATGGTAACTCAGGGAGCCTGATAATTTGGGGTCTTGAGGCCTGCATCTTCTTGGTCCAGCACTTGAACTGCCTTGTCTGCAGGAGTTGTTGGGCTGTGGGATGTCCTGCTTTGGGGGGCTGATGGGGAGGGTTGGAACCATCCTGGCACCCTTCATGGAGATCTACAGTATTTTGTAGGAAATACGGGAAAAGTCGATATTCCCTGGATCAGTGTTTCTAGAAAACTAGTACTGGTAACAAAACTGCTGTGTGTTGTTTCACTCTTTTTTAGAACTGCCTGTCTCATAGCTGCAGGGATGGATGTGGTTAGAGCAGACAGCTCCATCAAGACTGTGCTTATCTATCAATTGTACCAGCTGTTTCTGGCATGCAGCAACTGACTGACCACACTAAGGAAACGAGGATGTAATCAGTTAGCAAAGGTCTCCTTTCTCAGCAAGGACGATAAGGATTGTTGGCAAACCCACAGAGAGTTACGGGAATAGAGGAATTGGTGTGCTGAAGTCACTTCCTATTGCTTGGGAGTCCCTGTGCTCAGAGCATTGTGTTTGCTTTCCTAGTACGGATCTTGTTGGTTTGTCTGCATTAGTTCAGACATATAAGTGTGCACACTCTGTCCCAGCACACAGAAGCCCACGTGGGTTGATTGCCCATACAGTCTTTTATCTACTTTTCTGGGAAGGATTCAGACTGGCTGTGAGCAAACAGAGCGATTCTTTACACATCTTTACACCAGTAAAACACCTTGCCGCAGAGATTTTTGCAAAAACAGGCATGACTTAATCAATTCTGGGAAGAGGCATATGCCAACAGAAACACTCTTTTGCCAACACAAACTGAGCTGCCACTAGAGGAGTATCAGCAATCCCACTCTTGTCACTGTGGGGACTCCGCTTCACTGATTAGGTGCTGTTCGGGTGGACAGTGCAGGAGGTTCCCAGCCGGTGAGGTCAGCTCTGAGGTGAGCCCCTGCTCCCTCATCTCAAGAGGAAGTGGTGGCCATTTCAGCTGCACCTGTATCAACAGAGAATTTGTGGAAACTGGAGGTGAGCTCCAGAATGTGCAGCTGGTTGATGTTGCAGTCTGGATGAGAAAGTTGTCTGCTGTGTTGTGTGTGGTCAACACAGATCTGATGATACCTCAGGAGTTTCTGGTGTCTTCTCTGAGCTCTTGACAGCCAAGTCAGAGAGGGCTCCCACTGCAGGCCTGCATGCAACTGGGCTGCCTAGTGCTGAGGTTAGGAGAATGCCATTAGATCAAAGCTCCCTTACCAGGAATGCTGGAGAGCCTGGACAGGCAGATACAATGCAAAAAAAGGTTTATGTCGCCACCATGTCAGAATTTCAGGTCTAAAAATGTGACTGGCAAAAGCATGGGAAGCAAAAGGTTGAGCGCTACCTGCACTGCATCCTGTTTAGCCCAGATTTGCTAGAACTTTGGGGATACAGGAATTAAATGCCCACAGAAGGAAAAAAAAAGACTTATACTTTCCTAGATTTATTGGGTGGGATGTATATGTGAAATTGAACTTTACTACAAATCCCTTGTAGACAGTATTTGAGACAGAATGACTTTGTTCTGGATGTGTTTGTAAATATCTGTCTATATTTTTAAGACTTACCACTGTAAGAGACCCAAGATGATCTGTGATTTCTGCAATCTCATCAGAGAGCAAGTGAGTGATTCCATGCGGTGGAGACATACAGCCCCATGACTCACAGCCCTGAGTCACAGCGTTGGGACACTTCAGCTTTCAGAAACACTAGCAGTGACAGAAATCAGGATGATGAGCAAGCAGCTGTTACTCATTCTCAGCTGGACACTATAAGCATGTTTGTACCAGTCAGTGTGGCTCTGGCTGTTCTTTGCTTCCTCCTGCAGACCTGCAGTCATCTGGATAGCATAGTGACATGGCTCACTTAACATTTGCCTCTGGCAAGGGATGATCAAGTCTAGTCTCTGGCTCCCAAAGTGTCCTGCTTGACTCTATTAGGCTCAGCACAGAGTTATCATGGCAATTTTCACTTTAGATTACTTCTTTCATATCTGGAGATCAGCTCACGTTACAAACACGAACACATTGATCATCACATGGAGTTAGAAAGTGTATCCCTATTATCAACTAGGGGGGGGCTGAGGCACTAGGCAGGTAGGCAACTTGCTCTTAGTGACAAAGGAGGTTTGCAGCAGAATCAGGACAAAACCACAAGAGCCTTAAACCACCTCTCCTAATCTCTAGCAACTGAACCATATGCTCCATTGCATTCATCACTTCCTCATGAGGTGGCAGTTTGGATGAGAACAAGTGCCCAGGAAGTCACCCTGTTTATTCTCTCTCGGCCTCTTAATGCCTGTGGAACTTTTTTTTTATTGAATTCTTTTCATGGCCATCAGCTTTGGTGTGGGAAATGATTCCAAGAGACAAAGACTTGGTTGTGTGTGTGCACGTGCATGTGTGGTTGGGAGAGGGGAAGAATAAAAAATCCATTTCCAGATGGTTGAAAGGATGCATAGCACTTTGCTATTGGCAAAAACAACCTCTTTCATTTTCAGGATGTGTAAGTCACAGAATTGCAGCTGGAAAAAAATGAGTAGAGAGGGAGGCAGTGGGGTAAAAATAAGAATGCTTAATGAAAAATAACCTAGTCCATATTTGAAAGTCCAAGTGCTTAATTTTTATGTAATTGGGGTGGGGGGGGTTGGGAGAGGGGGCGGGAAATGTGCTTGCTTAGGAGGATCTGTGTAAAGCAGGTCCAAATATGTATCATCTCATTTTCTTCTTAGCTTCTTTGCTTTGCATTCCCAACTGTAGCCTCACAGGAAATTCAGTCCCTGGCAAGCTTCAGCTCCAGACAGGAAACATTCTGAGGAATTTCTTCCATACAGGTACTATATTTGCTTGGAGGGATAACATGGTGGAGATATTTACCATGGCTGGATTTAACTAGCAGGATATTATTCATGTTGATGGAGTTGCTGGGAGTGATCTCTGTCTGCAGCCACCAGCATGCCATGTTTAAACAAATCGTGCTGCTCTGCTTGCCTGTGGGAAGATTTGCATTAGATCTGGGCCAGATTCTCCTTCTTCTGACAGCAGCATGGCCCAACTTATGTCAAAGATATTTGCTGATGTCAGGGAATATCAGGATCAGGCCCGTGCAGCAGGTTTTTATCACACTGCAAACTTGGTTTTAAGCTATTTGCATGTACAGGTACTTGCAAGCAGGCATTTTGATAATAGTGACTGGAGCGGTGGGAGGCTTGTGTGTGTGGAGATGAAGGAAGGTCTTTGCTCTTGTCTTTGCTCTCTGAGAGCAAGCACTGAGAAGGGGCAATTCTGGCAGCACGTGGCCTTTCAGATGAGTGGGAGGTGCTGAACATGGCCAGCTGAGACACAAGCCTCCTGCACCCCTTGGGATGCTTCCCTACTTCCCACTGCAAGTTCCGCGCAGGCCTCTGCATTGCTTATTAGTCCAGAAGGTCTAAAAAACAAGTGTGATACACTGGGCAGCCACTGATCAGTGAACAGTGATGTGGTGGGTTGAACAGTTCTTGGTGCACCCAAGAACAACATCCCTTTCTTATCAAAACACATGAGTGCTTTCAAGTCTCTAATGCAGTTCTCAGGATACAAAGCGTGAAGAGAAGAGTGATCAGTCTGAATCACTGTTTCCCAAGAGAAACGTGAGGATTTTAAGTACATGGCTGGGAACAATCCTGTGCTGGCAAGGAAATGGACTGTATGACCCATCTCAGAGATCTATGATTCACTGCAAATACGGAGAACAAGAATGAAAATGTGTAGTAACATGTAGTGGTACCTTGCCTGCTATTACAGCGCAGCCTCCAGCCAGAGACAACCCAAACACGTTTACAGGTGTTCTCTGGGAACAGGCTTTTTTTGTGGGGAGCCATGGAAGACAGCAGGAATGCCTTCAAAGCCTTAAAGGTCTCTGTGCCACCATGCCAAGTTGTGGAAATGTAACTGTGTGTGCAGTGCTGAAGCATGGATTTTTTTAAGATTGTTTTTAAGATTGTTTCTGAGGGAGGAAGCACAAGAGCAGATCCTCCCTTTAAATGCTATGGGGAGAAGAAAATATTCAGACTCCCCTGCAGTGTTGGTGAAAATGCAGCTTTGGCCTTTAGTGCCCTTTGTTACATAAATACAAGTAGCGTAGACATATTAATCACCCTGCCATTGAGGGAGGAATAGAGCAGCAACCTCAAATGCCACCCACTCCCCATTCTCGCTCCCATTTGATGTTGCTATTTTAAGCCCCACATTATTTCCTGCTGTGATTTTATTTTTTTTACCCAGCTTCTAATTCTGGCTCTGAGGTAAGCTGTGACATACGTATCCCTCCTCTCCCCCTCCCCGCCTTCCTCCTCCCCCTGCACCCACGTCCTCTTCATTGCTGTCTCTCAGAAATTTTCTCTCTTGTAAGCAGCCGGGTCCCAGAGGTTAGTTATTGACTGCCCACAAAAGATATGAAGAGGATGATCTTCTTCCTGCTTTTGAATTTAAGTGCAAACAACATTAAGGTCATGATTGCTTTAAGAGTGCTATTCCCCTGCTCCCTCCTTCTCACGGAGTTTAGCACTGTTGAGAGGATACCTGGCTGAAAGGGAAGGCTGCTGCTCAGCAGCTGATGATGGGCCAGCTGGTGCAGCCATCTAATGAAGGATGCTACACCAGTGGCACGTGCTTTGTGGCATAGAGGAGACAGGACAGAGCTCAACTACTCTACAAGGGGTTTCTCTCCTGAACCAGCTTCTGTATAAAGGCAATCAGCAGATTTCTAACCCCTAAGCAGTTTCCCCCACCAGCAACCACCTCATCTTGCCTGTGCCAGAGCACAACTTCTTTCTGTCTGGATGTGCTGCATCCCCGTGTCTGCTGTGGCTTTCAGCTGCCAACGCCTCAGCCCTGAGGAAGGCTGTAACTGCGTCAGTCTTGGGCAAAGAAAGAATGGAGCCTGCAGTCCCAGGAAGGGCCTGGTGCACCAGGCAGTGGTGGCTCTTCCCCTGTGTGTGAGCGTGGCTGAGCACAGATAAGAGCTCTGCCAAAGTAAGTTTGAGCCCTGGGAGGAAATCTGAGGCTGCTTCCGCACTGCAGTTGAGGAACATTACAGGTTTATCCTTTTCTATACCCACTCACCCCTTCCCTCCCTGCCAAGCAACCCATCCTGAAAATCTCCTCTGACTGGATGTTTGCTGCTGCAGACAAATCCTGCTAGCATAAGAGCAGGCTGGGTGGCAGCAGGCTGCTGGCAAAACCCCAGGCCTTGCTTCTGCTTCCAGGGAAACAGAGGTCTGGGCTGCCCTCAGCCAGTCCTGATGTATACTTTTCACACAAACAATCTCACACCTTTCCCTTCCTTTGAGTTGCTTTTGGAGCTGCTGCACGTGGCTCTTGTCTGCCTGGTACGAGCAGTAGCTGTAGGAAATCCCAGGCTGGGCATCTACGTGTTCTTTGTCCTCCCCTTTCCCAGAGAGGGTTCCAGTTATGCCCCTCCTGAGGTTCCTGGAGAGTAGGAAAGCCAGAGAGTGAGAGTGAGAAGCGCTTTGCCAAGTGGTTTAATGTTAGTCACAGCCGCTGAAAGTCTTTGCTGTGCTCTCACCAGAACTGTTATTTTTATTTTCACAGTTGTGTTTCCATGTGGGTCTGCAGAAAAGGCTGGGGAGTCAGATCCCTTCCCAAGAGCAGGCCACACGCTGGCTTTGCATGCTTTGCCACTGGTTTGAAGAAGAGAGGAGCACTGGGCAGCTGTCCTATCGCAGGCCACACCATGGTCCTCTCATCCTTGCTGCAAAGAGCTTGCAACTGAACTGAGCAAGCTAATTTCCATGGATGGGAGGGAGGGAGAGAGGGAAAGAACAAGGCCTGAGAATTGTAGTGATCACACCAGAATTAAATGACTTTTTCCAGCATACTATGTCCCCATGGGCAACTGTTTTCAAAGTTCTGGGAGAATAACTTCTCCTACAACAGCACTGCTGGAGAGTTACCCCTTGGGAGGGGGAGAAGGACCTCAAAAAAGACTCAAATAAATTTGCTTTACAGAAAATGACCCTGCTCTGGGGTGTCACACCCAGCACTGCACAGCAGGAGCCAGCCACCAGCTGAGAGGCATCCAGTGTCCTGTGTTGGATGAGGACAGCTCTCCAAGGACCAATGTGCACATGACAGCCAGTAATGCCATCCTTGCTGGCACAGACTCACAACATCTTGTTTGGGGTCTGTGTGGTGGAGGGAAGAGCTGACTGGGCACAGGGGCTCACAGAGGGAGAAGAATTCAGTTTATGCTGGGTGTCGCCTCCTTGCCGGGACCATCCGCCAGAGGCCAGTGCTGGTGTAGGCTCTGGTGGTCACTTGAACAATAGGAATACTGGGAAAGAGCTTGTGGTTTACAGATAAAATGGCTCTGGGGTAGGGGCAGCCTAGGGGCACTGGTGCAATAGGCAATATGTGTCACAGCATTTGAGGTATGTGATAAATAACCCATTTTTGAGTTTGGTCTGGCTGAGAGTTGCATAAACAACACCACAACCACCACAGAAATCAAAAAGCCCAAACAATCCTGAATACCCACAATTTGGTGCCTGGGAATGGCACAAGATGGCAGAGATTTTATGCCCTGTAGACTAGCTGTTATCATCTATACAATCCCAAAATCTTTCCTTCCTTGTAGAGCTGGTCTTTATGATCAGTGTTGCTGTATGCTCCCTGGCATGGTAGCACCCTGAGCGGCCCAGCTCACAGGAGAAGCATCTGGCAGGAGCCTTGACTGCCTGGAGAGCCCCCTTACTGCTGCCATTGTTCCCTGTCCTTGCAGCTCAGTCAGAGCCAAGTGAAGAGCTTTCTTCTAGGTGAAAAAAGGCAGCTCCAGAAGACATTCCTTGCAAACTCTGATGAGATCTGCTCCTCTCAGGGCCATTCAGCTGGGCTTGCTCGTTTTTCTCATTCCACACACAGTTTAAAAGACTGTTTGTAAACACCAGTCTGACTCTGCCTCTGGGGCTCTGGGCAGAAGGCCAGGGAGGGATCTAAGAGACAGCAGACAGTTTTAAGAGGCAATGGCGTCTGATTGCTGCGGTGGAGAGGATACGCCTTGCAGTTAATAGCCATGGTGGCAGGAGTCACCTACAGTTCCAGCAGGTCTCAACACTATTTCATGGCTCCCCAAGGCTGAGCTTGGGTTTTACTGAAATGATCACTTCACATGCTAAGGTAAATTCTGCACCTCTCAAGCCAGCTCTGCTAGAATCAGTGGGGAGTTAAGCTTTGCTGCCTCGAGCATATGTACGAGATCAGGGCCCTGTGGTGACAAACACCACAGTGGACACGTGTTTGCATTTGACACAGCATTGATTAAATATTTACTCTGTTCAACCTCTCCTTCCCTTAGATTGCTCCAGGGAGCTTGGCCACATACATGGACTGGGGCACTCCCATCTAATTGGGCAGTCAAGGGCCTGCTGTGGCATAGCACCTGCTCACTGAACACAAGAGAGCTGACCTGCAGTCTGAGATGCTGGCAGAGGGTCTGCCCAAGCCTCCCAGCCTTGCTTGGCTTTAGTCCTTTCAGTCAACAAGAGCCATGTTTGGCACTGTGACATTGTGGAGCGGTGACAAAGCTCTGCTGTTGAAAGGAGGCTACAGCTGTGAGAGTTAGGGCTGTGCTCACCTCTTCCCGTCATCTGCAGCACTTGGTGGGCAAGGGAGGCAAGGAGAGACCTTCACCCAAGTGCAAGTCTGAGCCAGTCTGTATGTCCAGAATTTCTTCTGTCCACACATCTTACCAGCAGGCACGGTTGTGCACAGAGCATATCCATGGAGCTGCAAAGCTCCCAAAAAGGTGAGAGCCAGTTCTGGGCTCTCTGGGGAGCACTGGGAGCCTGAGTACACACAGATATTGAATACAGAACTACAGCTGAGAAGCAGTCAGTGGTCCAGAGAGGCTGAGCATTGACTGTAGGGGTTGTCCTGTCTATACCTGAGCTCGCACCTCACTGCACAGACAAAACCTCTGTGCCCTGCATCCTGAAGCCTGGAGCTGGAATGGCTCATTTTCCCCATGCAGGTACCTCTGCACTGGGCTCCCAAGGCTTCACACTGTGTGTGACAGCTTGTACCTGGGTCTTGTGTTACACCTGTGCGAGGGACTCCATCGCTCCTGTGGGAACAATGTGGGAGGTCAGGCCTGGCTGGTGGGGCTCAAGGAGGAAGAGAAAGGCTGGTGGCTCCTTTAAGGGAGGAAGCCGACAGGACTGCAGAGAAGGAGCTTTGGAAGCTGTGTTTTTTCTCTCAGCGCCTCAGGGGCTGCTTACTAAATTTGGTTACTGGGCTTAAATAATGCAGCGTGGCAGAGCCCAGTGGGTTTGAACATTGTCATATCCACATAATCCTCTCCTAGGTGGCAGAGATCTCTTGTTCTCTGCCACTGCTATCTGCACAGGAGCTTGAATGTGATGTGAGACATCATCTTAAATAATTATAACTAGCAAAGAAGAGCCAAAGCTGCAGAGTCCCATCTATTTCCACTCGGCTCTGTCTATCTATGTAATTTCTAAGGTGCCAATCACCAAAGCATCCAAGCACTGTCTAATCTGGATCTGAATTCCCTTGGTGCTCATGGAGGCTTGAATCTTAGCATTTTGTCTGAGCCCATCTCTAGCAAGCATAGGGACAGAGCTGCATACTGTGAGCAAAAAAGCTTCTTATTGTTTCATGGTTTACTGGCCAAAGGCCCACTTGGGTATTAGAAGTCAGGGCACCATGGTCACCACTGGCCCAGGAAGAGTTAAATTCTCTCTGTTATTTCAGCAGGAGGCAGGGCAGGTTTACCAAGGGAGGGCAGGGAGCCATGGTCTATTGCCTATCTCCCAGGTCACACAGTGTGGAAGTAGAGGCAGATCTATACAGCCTGCACAGTTTGTACACCAAGGCTGCATCCAGCCTGGGGGGCAAGAAGGACCTCTGCCACCCCTCGCTGCAGATCCAAGCCTTCCCATGCAGGGACAAGGGATAGGCACAAGACAGGAGCCAGTGACCTGCTCTGCACCATGTAGGAGGAGGGGGAAGAAAATGATGCACCCAGCTGCTCTGTCAGCTGACCTATGCCCCACACCTCCTACAGACTGTGAAATAGATTAAAACCTGCTGGAAGACCACTCATGGCTAACACGAGTGCCAACAGTGGTAAAGGGACTCACTGTACTGAACATACTCACCTGGACTGCAATGAGATGAAACCTTTCCTTCATTACCAGGGAAAGGATATTTGTTCTTAGTGAGAACCTGTCAAGTTCAGGCAATGCCAGAGCAGTGCAATTACTTTCCATCCATTGGGCTGCTCCTTAGGAAAAGGATCTCTCTCAGTCTCTGCCTATATTCTCCTTGATTTGACATGACACTCGACAGCAGGTTTTCATGGCAGAGGATACTTAGCAGTTACTGGGAGAGAGTCTTTCCAAATCCTGCTTGTAAGCATCACATTTCAATCTTTACAAAAGTGCAGCTCCTCTCCACCCTCCCCCATTGATCAGCCCTATCCTCCTTACCCTGCATCTGCTGGAGTATTTTTAGTGATGTTGGATAAATACATGTTAAATCTTTTTCCATTAGCGACATGTCAGAAATTAAAATGGCATTAGCTATAATGCTTGCAGCTAAGCTGCCTTCATCTAGGGCACTTGCCCATGGTTGCCCAAGATGCCAGGAACAACAGTACCAGCTTTGCTTTTCCTTCAATCCATCCATATTCTCTGCACACCCTTTCTACCCTTCTTCCTTCAGAAATACTAGTAGCAGGTTTTGCTGCTGTTTACTCACAAACTATCCTCAAGTCTCCCAAACATTACGGGTAGGAGAAGTTGCCAAGTTACAACGTTTCATCCTCTCCAGTCACGTCAGACGTGTCCTCTCCAGACATAGCACCTAAGATTTCTCAAGTCCCATTGTAAAAAGCAGATGATTTCTTTGCCCTTGCTAAGGCCACTGTCTAACAACTCCAAAACTGCTTCCATAGCTAGGACTTGGCTGGCAGGAATCTAAGTATATCAATAACTCTATTTTTCCATCTATAGCCACAACTGCCTTTGTCCACGTGATCTCCACTCTTCCATATACACTGGTTCCTCAGCTAAACTTCATGTTTGACTCCAGGCCATGTCCACTCTGCCAGTCATCCCACTCCTTCATTTTAAGCCTTGTTTCTTCCTAGACATCCTGCCTCTCCTCAGCTTCCTTTCTTGCTTCAGCTTTCCCCTGCCTTATTTGCCCTTGTCCTTCTCCTGACTGTTCATCCTACCCCTTTCCTCCCCTATATGCTTTTACAGTCTTCCCTGCCTCCCCATCCAATGCATCTTCCTCACTCAGAGTTGGATATCTGCTCTCTCTGGTGGTTAGGCTAATGGCTTGCAACTTGTCTGACTTGCCCAAGGCAGGAGCTTGCTCTCCTTTGCTACTACTCCTTCAGGTACATGGTATGGATCAGCTTGGAATCCAGAGCATGAGCAGGTCTACACAGAGCTTACAGCATGTGTAGTTTAACAGGAGGACATCAGCTCAAAAACTGCCATGAAGGACCAACAAATAATGGCTGAGGAGAAGCTCGAGGTGAAAGATGCTGAAATGCTACAGCTATCAAACAAGCCAAAATATTTACAGCTGTGAGTTGCAGGGTGGCTGATTGTGCAGGGCAGGGAAAAGCCTACCACTGCCTGCCATTAAGGAAGAGGGAAATTGCAAAACAAACATCCCCTTTAGATATTTAGTAGCAAGCTGAAAAGAGTGCTACTGATTATATCTCCCTGTTAAGAGACAAGATACTACCCTGCTTTAATTAACAAGGTGGGTTCTCAATCCTCATTGGCTCTTTGCAAGCATCAGGTGAAACATCAGGGCCAGTGTTCCCAGTGGCATGAAGTTAGACTTCTGGTTAGCAGGCTAATCCTGAGGCCCTCCTCTTCAAAGGTATTTAGGTTTCAGGCCACTGATGTTATTTAGATGCTTAAATCCTTTAAGGCTCCAGGCCTTAGGAGCTAAGAGGATGGCTACAAACTCTGCATTGCCTGGTTCAAGTCAAGTCTGTGTAAGTCCTGATTGATGAATGTTACTGTTAGGTATCTGCACAATGTCAAATTTCTCCCTGAGGCTGGGTCATTCTGCAGTTGCCTGATGTAGCCTCTGTGTGCCTTTTTTTTTTTTTTTCTGAACAAGGGGGTGATAGCCAGCGTCAGTCCTCATAATGGCTTTGACGGACCTGTGCAGAACTCAGGTTGTTCTATATCTATTAATTCATTCAGACAAGCGAGCCTGCTGCTTGATGGGTGCTTTGTTTCACTCGGGGGGCGGGGGAGAGAGCACAGGGAGAATTGGTGCCTTTCCCAGACTTGCACAATAGCAGGGCTGGAAATGGGCCCTGTGCAAATTCAATTACTCTGAGTTGCCAGCATTAACTGCTGGGCTGCCCACTTTATTGTAGCTAGGGAAGGAGTTGCAGAGAGAAAACTGGCTGCTGTGCTTTGGATGTGATGGAAATGCTGTCAGATTTTAGCAGTTCAGTGACCTTTTTATTAACAGTTCCTGAAGTCACAGCTTTCCCAACAGCTGGCAATAGATAAGGGCTGTGCACAGGTAAAGCCTTTTGTTTCATGGTGCAAGATGTCTATGGAGACAGGAGCAGGAGAGAGAGATTGCAGAGGTTGCTTCCTTCACCAGCCTTTTGCTTAATTACTGCCTGAGGAATGACACTGAACTCAGATCCTTACTCTAGGTCAAAGGCTTCCCAGAGGGAACACAGATATCTTAATGATGGAGTGTACTCCTACCCCAGACTTGCAACCAGCCCTTTGTTAATGGTAGGAACCTTCCCTCCCTCCCATTTCAGCACCTTTAATCTCTCGGGAGTCAAACCAAGCTCCTCAGATCTAGGAAAGCAAAGGGACCAGTTTTCTCTAGTGAATCTTTGAGCCAGGAGAAACAGTAGCTCTGATACTCAGGCTTTTCCCATCATTTTACACCAAAAGCACTCTGCCATCACACTGGTAAGCATCTGGGATAAACCAGGCTGTGTCCTTTCTGCCTCGTGCATCTCATTAAAGAATAGTGGACAGTTTGGCTGGAGATTCTTCAAGCAGGATGGAATCAGATCACACCCCAACTACCTGGAGGCATCAAAAAGCCTGAAGTGCTATCAGCTTTTCTTGTGTTTTCTGCGTTGCTCTACTTCTCCCAACCATCACATGTGAAGTCCAGGTGCTCCCACTAGTCCAGTTCTCCATAGTTCATAAATGCAGTGGAGAAAAGGGGAACTACAGGGCCAATTCTTAAACCGTGAGATCTTCTCAGATAAGGAGGAGTCCTGAGGTTCCAGAAGTGCATGGAAGATGCTAAAACTGGAGCAGAATTTACCTCAGGGTGATAAGTGGGGCTGTGAGGATGACTTCTTGTAGAAAAGTTTTAGATGGGGGTAGGGGCTTTGAATCCACCTTCATTACGTGGGCTGTGCTACAGGGATGCAGAGGACTCTGAATTGCAGAGAAAAAACTGAATGTTTTAAAAGGCATTAAAAAAGCATTCCATGTGTGTATCTTTGCTGCAGCTAGAGACAGAAGGGAGATTTCCTAATTGCCTTTCCAGTTTGCACTACTACAGATACTGTGTACAGAGCTGACTCCTTGAGAGCTCTTTTGTGAGGATACAGTGCAGCTGGCCAGCATCACTTAATGGTCAGTGGGGGTAGAGGGACTGCCTGAGATGTGACTAAACGCTGTAACTTTTGCCCTCAGAATGGGCAAAACCAGAGAAGTCTTGGTAGGTCTAGTGGGGTAGGCAATGGTGGGGGAAGGTGTGTGTGGTGGATGTTGTCTCTCTCTGCTGGAATTGGCAGGGAGAAAGGAGCACTTGCCTTAAGGGTTCAGGTAAGGCTGCTGGGGAAAGCCGTCTTGGGGGAAGATGCCAGCTCAATAAAGGGAGCTGGCATGAACAGAAATGCCTAAAGCTTTTTTATTATATACAAAAACCATCCAATGCCTTGCTCCCTGGGGAAGAGCTCCAAGACAGTTGTCAGTCTGGTTTGCCCCTGCCCTTTAATCTGAACATGCCCAAATGGGCCAGGGGCTTTATTTTTGTATTATTGCATTGTCTTCCTCCCACTCACTTGTGCTTTCCACTCAGATGCCTGTGGCTGCTTTTGATACTTCTCTTCCCTGTTTTGGCCTCTCTGTTGGGCAAACTTTGTGGTTTGCCACCTTTTCTTGCCCCTTTTTCTACATCTTTGATGGTACAAGAAAGCTTCTGGTTGTTTCTCTGTTTGTATTTCGCTCTCCATAGAGTTATGTCTGATGTGCCAAGACAGAAACATGGGAGTCCTGAGTTCTATCTAGCAGGGAATGCTCAGCAAGAGAGTGAAAAGCACAATGTGAAAAGATTGTTCATTCCTTATATTTCTCAGCATCATAAAGACAAAAATATTTCCTACCTATTTCACAAGAAAAGCTATTGGCCTTATTTACTTTGTTCTTACGGGACATGCTTTATCTGACAACTTCCAAGAACCTTGACAGTGTTATTTACATAAATAAATCTCATGCTGCTCCTGTGAAAATGTGCATTTTCCTCCATTTTGCAGTTTGGGGAGCCAAGGCAGTTATAAATTAATTGGCTTATGCAGAAGTACAGAATAATCTGTCCTTAAAAAAGAGAACAAGAACTTCACAGTCCTGCCTTCCATGCCTTCATTAATGGAATGTTCTCCACCTCTAGTTAATAGGCAGTCTGGTTTTCCTTCAGGTCATGATCATAATAAGATCCTATTGTCACTTTAAACATGTAATTAAAGTGCCTGCCTTTATAATGACCTTCACCAGAATGTGCCAGCCACTGTGCAGGTGGATAGGATGGTGTTATATTGAAAACCATGAGCTCAGAGAGATTAAGAAACGTGACCAAGGATTTGGAAAATGAAAATTCACCTTGTAATACCGAAATTTTGATTCTTACTGTTCTGAGTCCTAGAGAATAGGGTCTCCCCATTTTTGGGGAGTGGTGTTTTTTGTTGTTGGTGGTGTTTTTTTGTTTTTGTTTTGGTTTTTTTTTTTTTTTTTTTTTTTTTTTTTTTTTTGGTTTTTTTTTTTTTTTTTTTTTTTTTTTTTTAATTTGTGTGGAGTTTTATTTTGTTTTGGTTGGTTGGTGCCATCCCATTCTGTTGTGTGGATTCCCCAAATTTCCTAAGGTTTGTGGGGAGGAGAAGACACTCTCTAGGCAATCTACACACCTGCTGGCTGTAACCACGAAGTGTCAGAATTAGTGACCAAAGTGGGTTTTATACGGACTAGGTTGGCCGGCTTGGCTGTGTCCTGGAGCTTGAAGAATACAGATCCACCAAACTTTATTTTTATTTATTTATTTCCTTTCTAGTAACTTGTTGAAATAGGTAACCACCCCCTTTCAGGAGTGGAAAAGAATAAATTTCAAGCGGTAAAGAAGTCGGGAATGACTGTGATTTTATTATGTGCCTTTCCTGGAAAAATCCCTTTATGTGATAGGTGGCCTGAAGACACTGGTACATTTGGACTGCAGCTTTTCCAGTAACCCAGCAGGATTTGGTGGGTGGAGGAAGGGGAAGGAACTCAGCGAGCTGCGACAATGGGAAAATCTTGGCAGGGACTCGCACACGCAGTCTTGCAATCGGCCTCAATGTCCCAACTGTTACCAGAAGGGATTGCGCCGGGATGAGGAAAGCTCGGGACAGGGTGCGCGAAGGCGGCCACAAACCCGAGCCCTGGATCGGTGCGTGGGGCGGAGGAGGCGGCCGAGGCCACGCTCGCCCGGGCTCGGTGCCACCGCCCCGCTGCGGCCACGGGGAAGCTGGCGCGCGCCCTTCCCGCCGGGACACGGGCCGGCGCGGCCCCGGCGGGGCGC